>JAPXFQ010000132.1:1138386-1415886 GCA_028564705.1 Apricaphanius iberus
GGCCTGGCGTGGGGCAAGAAGAGTGAGGACTTTGGTCAGAGTAATGACATTAAAAATGGGGTGATGATCTCTGTCTTAGGGTACTGTTCTCTGTATTTCTAACTAAAAAATTGCAACTCTTTAAGAAGATAATATTAATTCACTTCCACACCTGCAATTTATAAGTCAAATAATACTTGATATGTCCTTGTTCTATAGATTTCAGTATAAACATGGACTAGGTCTGTGTCTGTCATTCCTCTATTAGTCAAGCCATGAATTCTCTTTTTTCAGCTAAAATATTAAGTTATTCAAGATATCTAGAGGGTTCCTTCTACACTTCACAGCAACAAAGGGGCGTAATAGTCCCTTAAACTGGCAGCGCTTTGCTGTTCTCATTTTAAATTAAACTGATTTGACCTGAGCTCCAAAGAGGGGAGCTCTTCATGCACCTAGCAACGGTTGGTGACACATGTGCATGGGTGGAACTTATTTCTTTGATGATATGACATCACAGTACCTTATAGAGCTTGAATAGCTGTGTTGTGGAATAAACTGTCCATTCTGGCAATTACTTTGACAGAGGAAAACATACATAGGTGAGTGATAACAACATTGTTTGTAATTAGTAAAATCCTAGGGTTTTCCTTTCCAAACTGGAAACACAAGTTTCCATTAAACCGTATTTCTCTTCAAAGGCTCAAGCTGTCCCAGTTATTTCTGTGGACATGATTACTTTCAATGATCGAAGAGTTTTGTTGGTTCAATGCACTGGACCAACCCACAAACTTTTACTCCCGAAAACCAGACAATTATACCAAATCCAGAGAGAGAATGATGCTGCTAAAGTTCAGTAAAACTCCTATCACGAACAGAAGATGGGAGACCATCTCGCCCGGAGATCTGATGCTCTTGATTTAAAGAATGTGGCACAAAAGAGCACCCATAATCTTGTTAAGAAAGGAGGGACCTACAGATTTGCGAAGTCCTTTCCCGCCTACTGTTATGGATGGTACAGGTGAATTGTACTGAACTCTTTCCTGGTCATCCCAGAGGAACTACCTTTCAGAAGACAATGCCAGACGTGTCAGAAGAGAATACATTTCATCATTAAAATTAGGAATCAGAACTCAAAATGATAGATGAAACAGTTTCTGAGGATATTTCAGACATGAACAAGGTGATTGAATCTAAGGAGAAGAAATCAAATGTTTACATCAGAGACCTTTGGAGCGTTGGGTTCTCAAAGTTGCGTGAGTGATGACCATCAGACCTTATGATTTAGCGGAGTTAATAAGGAATTATTATTGTTGAGGGCAGAGGAAGGCTTACATTAGGGCAGTACTTCTACGACAGTGGGGCCTGGGGTGGGGCAAGAAGAGTGAGGACTTTGGTCAGAGTAATGACGTTAAAAATGGGCCGATGATCTCTGTCTTATGGTACTGTTCTCTGTTTCTCTAACTAAAAAATTGCAACTCTTTAAGAAGATAATATTAATTCACTTCCACACCTGCAATTTATAAGTCAAATAATACTTGATATTTCCTTGTTCTATAGATTTCAGTATAAACATGGACTAGGTTTGTGTCTGCCATTCCTCTATCATTCAAGCCATGAATTCTCTTTTTTCAGCTAAAATATTAAGATATTCAAGATATCTAGAGGGTTCCTTCTACACTTCACAGCAACAAAGGCGCGCAATAGTCTATCTTCCACAGCAAGGCATTGCTGTTCTCTTTTAAATTAAACTATTTGACCTGAGCTCCAAAGAGGGGAGCTACTTTATGCACCTAGCAACCTGGTTGGTAACGCATGTGTATGCGTGGATATTCTTCTTACACACAGATGATAGACATCACAGTACCTATGAGCTTGAAATACCTGTGGTTTAATAAACTGTCCATTCTGGCAATTACTTTGACAGAGGAAAACATACATAGGTGAGTGATAACCACATTGTTTGTAATTAGTAAAATCCTAGGGTTTTCCTTTCCAAACTGCAAACACAAGTTTCCATTAAACCGTATTTCTCTTCAAAGGCTCAAGCTTTCCCAGTTATTTCTGTGGACATGATTACTTTCAATGATCGAAGAGTTTTGTTGGTTCAATGCACTGGACCAGCCCACAAACTTTTACTCCCGAAAACCAGACAATTATACCAAATCCAGAGAGAGAATGATGCTGCTAAAGTTCAGTAAAACTCCTATCACGAAGAGAAGATGGGAGACCATCTCGCCCGGAGATCTGATGCTCTTGATTTAAAGAATGTGGCACAAAAGAGCACCCATAATATTGTTAAGAAAGAGGACCTACAGATTTGCGAATTCCGTCCCACCGTACTGGGTACGATGTACAGTGAATTGTACTGAACGCTTTCCTGGGTCATCCAAAAGTACTACCATTCAGAAGACAATGCCTGACGTGTCATAAAAATACATTTCATCATTAAAATTAGGAATTAGAACTCAAAATGATAGATGAAACAGTTTCTGAGGATATTTCAGACATGAACAAGGTGATTGAATCTAAGGAGAAGATATCAAATGTTTACATCAGAGACCTTTGGAGCGTTGGGTTCTCAAAGTTGCGTGAGTGATGACCATCAGACCTTATGATGTAGCGGTGTTAATAAGGAATTATTATTGTTGAGGGCAGAGGAAGGCTTACATTAGGGCAGTACTTCTACGATAGTGGGGCCTGGGGTGGGGCAAGAAGAGTGAGGACTTTGGTCAGAGTAATGACGTTAAAAATGGGGTGATGATCTCTGTCTTAGGGTACTGTTCTCTGTTTCTCTAACTAAAAAATTGCAACTCCTTAAGAAGATAATATTAATTCACTTCCACACCTGCAATTTATAAGTCAAATAATACTTGATATTTCCTTGTTCTATAGATTTCAGTATAAACATGGACTAGGTTTGTGTCTGTCATTCCTCTATCAGTCAAGCCATGAATTCTCTTTTTTCAGCTAAAATATTAAGATATTCAAGATATCTAGAGGGTTCCTTCTACACTTCACAGCAACAAAAGGGGCGCAATAGTCTCTTAAAACTGGCAGCGCTTTGCTGTTCTCTTTTTAAATTAAACTGATTTGACCTGAGCTCCAAAGAGGGGAGCTCTTCATGCACCTAGCAACGGTTGGTGACACATATGTATGCGTGGAACTTATTTCTTTGATGATATGACATCACAGTACCTTATAGAGCTTGAATAGCTGTGTTGTGGAATAAACTGTCCATTCTGGCAATTACTTTGACAGAGGAAAACATACATTGGTGAGTGATAACAACATTGTTTGTAATTAGTAAAATCCTAGGGTTTTCCTTTCCAAACTACAAACACAAGTTTCTATTAACCCGTATTTCTCTTCAAAGGCTCAAGCTGTCCCAGTTATTTCTGTGGACATCAATGATCGAAGACTTTTGTTGGTTCAATGCACTGGACCAGCCCACAAACTTTTACTCCCGAAAACCAGACAATTATACCAAATCCAGAGAGAGAATGATGCTGCTAAAGTTCAGTAAAACTCCTATCACGAACAGAAGATGGGAGACCATCTCGCCCGGAGATCTGATGCTCTTGATTTAAACAATGTGGCACAAAAGAGCACCCATAATCTTGTTAAGAAAGGAGGGACCTACAGATTTGCGAAGTCCTTTCCCACCTACTGTTATGGATGGTACAGGTGAATTGTTCTGAACTCTTTCCTGGTCATTCCAGAGGAACTAACTTTCAGAAGACAATGCCAGACGTGTCAGAAGAGAACACATTTCATCATTAAAATTAGGAGTCATAACTCAGAATGATAGATGAAACAGTTTCTGAGGAGATTTCAGACATGAACAAGGTGATTGAAACAAAGAAGAAGAAATCAAATGTTTACATCAGAGACCTTTGGAGCGTTGGGTTGTCAAAGTTGCGTGATTGATGACCATCAGACCTTATGATTTAGCGGAGTTAATAAGGAATTATTATTGTTGAGGGCAGAGGAAGGCTTACTTTAGTGCAGTACTTCTATGATAGTGGGGCCTGGGGTGGGGCAAGAAGAGTGAGGACTTTGGTCAGAGTAATGACTTTAAAAATGGGGTGATGATCTCTGTCTTAGGGTACTGTTCTCTGTTTCTCTAACTAAAAAATTCCAACTTCTTAAAAAGATAATATTAATTCACTTCCACACCTGAAATGTATAATTAAAACAATACTTGATATGTCCTTGTTCTATAGATTTCAGTATAAACATGGACTAGGTCTGTATCTGTCATTCCTCTATTAGTCAAGCCATGAATTCTCTTTTTTCAGCTAAAATATTAAGTTATTCAAGATATCTAGAGGGTTCCTTCTACACTTCACAGCAACAAAGGGGCGCAATAGTCTCTTACAACTGGCAGCGCTTTGCTGTTCTCTTTTTAAATTAAACTGATTTGACCTGAGCTCCAAAGAGGGGAGCCCTTCATGCACCTAGCAACGGTTGGTGACATGTGTATGCTTGGAACTTATTTCTTTGATGATATGATCACAGTACCTTATAGAGCTTGAATAGCTGTGTTGTGGAATAAACTGTTCTTTCTGGCAATTACTTTGACAGAGGAAAACATACATAGGTGAGTGATAACAACATTGTTTGTAATTAGTAAAGTCCTAGGGTTTTCCTTTCCAGACTGGAAACACAAGTTTCCATTAAACCATATTTCTCTTCAAAGGCTCAAGCTGTCCCAGTTATTTCTGTGGACATGATTACTTTCAATGATCGAAGAGTTTTGTTGGTTCAATTCACTGGACAAGCCCACAAACTTTTACTTCTGAAAACGAGACAATTATACCAAATCCAGAGAGAGAATGATGCTGCTAAAGTTCAGTAAAACTCCTATCACGAACAGAAGATGGGAGACCATCTCGCCCTGGGTGGGGGAGCCCGGAGATCTGATGCTCTTGATTTAAAGAATGTGGCACAAAAGAGCACCCATAATCTTGTTAAGAAAGGAGGGACCTACAGATTTGCGAAGTCCTTTCCCACCTACTGTTATGGATGGTACAGGTGAATTGTACTGAACTCTTTCCTGGTCATCCCAGAGGAACTTCCTTTCAGAAGACAATGCCAGACGTGTCAGAAGAGAATACATTTCATCATTAAAATTAGGAATCAGAACTCAAAATGATAGATGAAACAGTTTCTGAGGATATTTCAGACATGAACAAGGTGATTGAACCTAAGGAGAAGAAATCAAATGTTTACATCAGAGACCTTTGGAGCGTTGGGTTGTCAAAGTTGTGTGATGGATGACCATCAGACCTTATGATTTAGCGGAGTTAATAAGGAATTATTATTGTTGAGGGCAGAGGAAGGCTTACATTAGGGCAGTACTTCTACGATAGTGGGGCCTGGCGTGGGGCAAGAAGAGTGAGGACTTTGGTCAGAGTAATGACATTAAAAATGGGGTGATGATCTCTGTCTTAGGGTACTGTTCTCTGTATTTCTAACTAAAAAATTGCAACTCCTTAAGAAGATAATATTAATTCACTTCCACACCTGCAATTTATAAGTCAAATAATACTTGATATGTCCTTGTTCTATAGATTTCAGTATAAACATGGACTAGGTCTGTGTCTGTCATTCCTCTATTAGTCAAGCCATGAATTCTCTTTTTTCAGCTAAAATATTAAGTTATTCAAGATATCTAGAGGGTTCCTTCTACACTTCACAGCAACAAAGGGGCGTAATAGTCCCATAAACTGGCAGCGCTTTGCTGTTCTCATTTTAAATTAAACTGATTTGACCTGAGCTCCAAAGAGGGGAGCTCTTCATGCACCTAGCAACGGTTTGTGACACATGTGCATCGTTGGAACTTATTTCTTTGATGATATGACATCATAGTAAATTATAGAGCTTGAATAGCTGTGTTGTGGAATAAACTGTCCATTCTGGCAATTACTTTGACAGAGGAAAACGTGCATTGGTGAGTGATATCAACATTATTTGTAATGATAAAAAATCGTAGGGTTTTCCCATCCAAACTTCAAACACAAGTTGCCATTAACCCGTATTTCTCTTCAGAGCCTCAAGCTGTCCCAGTTATTTCTGCTGACATGATTACTTTCAACAATCAAAGAGTTTTGATGGTTCATCTCATTGGACCGGTCCACACATTTTACTCAGAAAAACAGACAATAACACCAAATCCAGAGAGAGAATGATGCTGCTAAATATCAGCAAAATTTCAGTTACAAACAGAAGACAGGAATCCTACTGGCCCAGAGTTCTGATGCTGTCGATTCAAAGAAAGTGGTGCAAAACAGTACCCAAAATCCTGTGATGACAGAAGGAATTTATAGATTTCTAAAATCCTTTTTTACCAACTGCAATGAATGGTACCTCTGAATTGTTCTGAACTTGTTCATGGTCATCCCAGAGGAACTAAACTTTCAGGAGGTAATGGCAGAGATGTCAGAAGAGAGGAATCTTTTTTGTTTAAGTCTACAGAAAACAGGAGGACCCCAAAGATTTGGGAAATCCTCCAACATGAAAACATTTTTCCTTTTCCAATTCAACCTTCTCAAAATGTCCTGATCCGGATTAAATTTCTTCTGTATTTCTTACGCTTTCTATCAGGAGGAGGAGGAAGTGGAAAGTTGTGGTTTTATCCCCATCTGATGATGCCTACTACAACTGGCTGATAGTGATTGGAGCAGCAGTTTTTTATAATTTCACCCTATTAGTTGTAAGGTAGGTAACTGTTATTGTAATACATATTACAATGTTACCAAATTTATTGTAATAAATAGTACAAAATGATTCGCCTTATTCTGCATCACCATGCGGTGTATAGTTCTGTGTCTGGATCAACAGCTGTACATCTTATTGAAGAACTTTCTCTGATCTGATGTTCACCTGCAAGTTTTTGGAAAAAAAACTTTCAACACAAGCCTTTAAAAATTCAAGCTGTCTTCTGGGCAATGATTGTTTTTGTTAATTTGCACTGCTCAACAAGATACTCTAGCTCAGTGGTTTTCAACTTTTTTTCTTTGAGGACCTTCTTGCCTGTGTTCTACAAAAGCCTTCAGTTTGGGTTTACTGTATTGTTATTCGGATCCATTTAGTTACAGTGGCTTGCAAAAGTATTCGGCCCCCTTGAACTTTTCCACAATTTGTCAAGTTACAGCCAAAAGCATGAATCCATTTTTTTTTAATTCCACGTGATAGACCAATACAAAATGGTATACACGTGAGAAGTGGAATGAAAATCATACATTGTTCCAAATTTTTTTAACAAATAAATTACTGAAAAGTGGGGTGTGCGTAATTATTCAGCCCCCTTTTGGTCTGAGTGCAGTCAGTTACCCATAGACATTGCCTGATGAGTGCTAATGACTAAATAGTGCACCTGTGTGTAATCTAATGTCAGTACAAATCCAGCTGCCCTGTGACGGCCTCAGAGGTTGTCTAAGAGAATGTTGGGAGCAACAACACCATGAAGTCCAAAGGACACACCAGACAGGTCAGGGATAAAGTTATTGAGATATTTAAAGCAGGCTTAGGCTACAAAATGATTTCTCAAGCCTTGAACATCCCACGGAGCATTGTTCAAGTGATCATTCAGAAATGGAAGGAGTATGGCACAACTGTAAACCTACCAAGACAAGGCCGTCCACCTAAACTCACAGGCCGAACAAGGAGAGCGCTGATCAGAAATGCAGCCAAGAGGCCCATGGTAACTCTGGATGAGCTGCAGAGATCTACAGCTCAGGTGGGGGAATCTGTCCATAGGACAACTATTAGTCGTGCACTGCACAAAGTTGGCCTTTATGGAAGAGTGGCAAGAAGAAACCATTGTTGAAAGAAAACCAGAAGAAGAAGTCCCGTCTGCAGTTTGCCACAAGCCATGTGGGGGACACAGCAAACATGTGGAACAAGGTGCTCTGGTCAGATGAGCCCAAAATGGAACTTTTTGGCCAAAATGCAAAATGTGGCGGAAAACTAACACTGCACATCACTCTGAACACACCATCCCCACTGTCAAATATGGTGGTGGTAGCATCATGCTCTGGGGGTGCTTCTCTTCAGCAGGGACAGCGAAGCTGGACAGAGTTGATGGGAAGATGGATGGAGCCAAATACAGGACAATCTTGGAAGAAAACCACTTGGAGTCTGCAAAAGACTTGTGACTGGGGCGGAGGTTCACCTTCCAGCAGGACAACGACCCTAAACATAAAGCCAGGGCAACAATAGAATGGTTTAAAACAAAACATATCCATATGTTAGAATGGCCCAGTCAAAGTCCAGATCTATATCCAATCGAGAATCTGTGGTAAGGTCTGAAATCTACCGTTCACAAACGCTGTCCATCTAATCTGACTGAGCTGGAGCTTTTTTGCATAGAAGAATTGACAAGAATTTTAGTCTCTAGATGTGCAAAGCTAGTAGAGACATACCCTAAAAGACTGGCAGTTGTAATTGCAGCAAAAGGTGTTTCTACAAAGTATTGACTAAGGGGGTTGAAGAATTACGCACACCCCACTTTTCAGTTATTTATTTGTAAAAAATGTTTGGAATCATGGTATGATTTTCGTTCCACTTCTCACGTGTACACCACTTTGTATCGGTCTTTCATGTGGAATTCCAATAAAATTGATTCATGTTTGTGGCTGTAATGTGACAAAATGTGGAAAAGTTCAAGAGGGCCGAATACTTTGGTAAGCCACTGTACCTATGCTGTCATTGTTTACTCTGTGTCTACATTAAAGAATAAAATAATGGGGAAAATGTTGCAATTGTGTTTTAATGGATTTAAGCGATGACACACGTTCCATGAACATTAAAAACTTGGAACCAAAAGCTGTTCTTTGAAAGAAAAAACAAAGGAGAAAAATTTACATTTTCTACTTGGTTCTACAAGATCAACTATTCCAGGAACAAAAACACAGTATTCTTTTTGAATGTGAAGGCTTAAGGATTCAGTTCCTGCTTTTTTCAGATAATGTGGTCCTGTTTGTTAAGTCAGACCTTGAACTCCAGCTTTTGGTGAAGCGGTACGCCGGCAAGTATGAAGCGGCCAGGTTGAAAATCAGCACCCCCAAATCTAAGACCATGGTCTTTAGTCGGCAAAAATGCCTTCTCCAGATTGGGGACGAGTACCTACCCCGCATGAAGGAGCTTAAGCATCTTAGGATCCTGTACATAAACAAGGCAAAAATATAGCAGGAGATTGATAGACGGTTTAGTTCAACATCTGCTGTGATGTACCAACTGCTCAAAGTTCCTTCCATCATTTTGTTTCTTTTTTTCACTGCAAGCAGCTGTTTACTGTTAAAGGGAACATCTGATATAGAGAAACTGAATGGAAAATGGATGCATATGCCAGATGCAGATATTTGTTCAAATCTAAAATCATTCTTGTAGAACTTCTTGTGTTAAAATATTTATATTTGGTGTATTCCCGTTTGACTGAAGGGCCTGTTTCGACGAGCTTCAGGTGAAACATGTTCAGGTATGGCTAATACTGGACTACATATGTGATGGGGTCTACATACTGGATATAGCTGTTCGTCTCCACACAGGTACTCAGTCAATCTGTATTTTGATTTAAACAGCAGTTTCTGAGTCTTTTTGTTCAGACATAAATCCTTATTTAGTAATACATATTTTCATTTACATGATTTTTTGGTCCAGATCTATCTGCCTAGGCATTGTTTTTATTTCTGTCTGTGTGAAGGTTTTCTGGAACAAGGCTTAATGGTGAAGGATGTGCGTCGTTTGAGGGAAACCTACATCCGAACATTACAGTGTACTCTAGACATCTCCTCCATCCTCCCTACGGACCTCCTATACCTCATAGCTGGAATGAGCTACGCTCCTCTTCTCCGATTCAACCGGCTGCTGCGGCTGCCGCGCCTTTTCGAGTTATTCGAACGTACGGAAACACGGACGAGCTATCCAAATGCGTTCCGCATCTGCAAGCTCGTCCTGTACATCCTGGTCATCATTCACTGGAACGCCTGTGGGTACTACAGTTTCTCCAAAGTCTTGGGTCTGGGTTCCGACTCCTGGGTTTATCCCAATGCTTCTGACCCAGAGTTTGGCTCACTGGCCAGAAGCTACATATACTGTCTGTACTGGTCGACTCTGACACTGACCACCATTGGTGAGACCCCTCCCCCTGTCAGAGATGAAGAATATCTGTTCTTGATATTTGATTTTTTGGTAAGGTTATCATTCGAAGAAATGACTTCCACTACATAAATCCCCTTACTAAAAACTGGTCTGTTGGCTTTCTGTTCCAGGTCGGTGTTCTGATTTTTGCCTCCATTGTTGGCAATGTTGGATCCATGATCTCCAACATGAACGCAACGCGAGCAGGCTTTCAAACCCGCGTGGACACCCTCAAACACTATATGCACTTTAGACATGTCAGCAAGGTCCTGGAGCAACGTGTCATTCGCTGGTTTGACTACCTCTGGACGAATCAAAAGACGGTAGATGAACAAGAAGTGCTGAGGAGTTTGCCAAATAAACTGCGTGCAGAGATCGCTATTAACGTTCATCTGGACACACTGAAGAAGGTAAACCCCACTGAATACAAATGACATTAGATTTGTAGCGTTTTGGTTGCTTTGCATTTGTGTAGAATTCATAATTTTGCTCTGAAGTATATGCTTTTGGGCCTTGATGCAGTTAATAAAAATGAACACCACAGAAGCTGTGTTGTGAAACCTTTTGGTCTATGACTTGGAGCATTTTGAATAATTACTGATTCTGTGAATGTGTGTGAGCTAGGTCCGTATTTTCCAGGATTGTGAGGCAGGTCTTCTCGTAGAGTTGGTGTTAAAGCTTCGACCCCAGGTTTTTAGTCCTGGCGACTACATCTGCAGAAAGGTCAGTATTTCTTTCGCTGGTATTTCAGTCTCGGAAAAATTGTTAATACCTAGCTCTTTAGTTGAACTTTAATGGTTGATAGAATAGCCAAAACCCACTTAAACAGTCCATTTATTCTAAAACATGAGACTGAAATACTGCTACCTTGTATGATAAAGCCAGTTGTTTAATGCTAGTTCCTTCTAGTCAACAACATGCCCACCACATAAATACTGGATCTATGTATATTATTATTTTGTTTGGAGATTCTGGTGATGAACATAACACCAAGGCTTTTTACAAAATGCTCACGTAAAATAGACAAGGGGAGTTATTAGATATTTATGCTATGATAATATACTTACTATAAATGTTTCAGAGCAACATACAAATTTTAATATTAGATGAAGATAACCTTTTAATGCAAAAAGCATTCTCAAATGAGGATCAAATTAATTAAGCAAAGTAGGCTTTCCAAACCGAACAGCCACACATATCTTTATTTTAGATGTAAGGACTCTGTGTCCCGAGGCGTTAATGAAGTGGATGCCAGTGATGCGCTGTATTGTTCCAAATGTACTCCTAAATTTTGAATGAATGAATAAATGAATGAGGGCTGCACGGTGGCGCAGTGGTTAGCACTGTTGCCTTGCAGCAAGAAGTCGTGGGTTCGTATCCCGGCCCAGGGTCTTTCTGCATGGAGTTTGCATGTTCTCCCCGTGTATGCGTGGGTTCCCTCCGGGTACTCCGGCTTCCTCCCACTGTCCAAAAACATGCATGATAGGTGAATTGATCATTCTAAATTGTCCCTAGGAATGAGTGTGAGTGTGAATGGTTGTCCGTCTCTCTTTGTGTTGGCCCTGCGACAGACTGGCGTCCTGTCCAGGGTGTACCCTGCCTTACGCCTGTTAACTGCTGGGATAGGCTCCAGCTGCCCCCGCGACCCTGAATTGGATAAGCGGCTAAGATAATGGATGGATGGATGGAATAAATGAATGAATGAAGACCTCTATTGTTCCACACAAGGGGAAATTTAATTTCAGTACAGTCTGATAAAGAGTAAGCGAGGCAAAAATAACACAACAAACACAGACAGATAAAGGCCAACTGTGGAATTGCAACCAGAATTGAGTGGTACACTATATGCAGATAAGAAGAGGTTCAAGTCTGGGGGTAAGGGAAAAAAAAAACATTCCCCTATATCCTGCTCCCGACTAGGGGGGAGAGATCGACAGTGTTGAGATAACGGAATGCCTGTGTGTGTCAATATCAGCGGAAGTCCTTCAACTTTCTGCATGCCCTCTGCTCCGCCACACACTCCGCAGCAAAAACCCTCCCTTTGTAGACAATGAGAGCGCACTTACTGCCGCTGAGCTGCCGCTTTTTTGCCATCTGGCAAAAAAAGAATTTATTTTATTTTTGCCTGAAGCTGGAGCAAGTTCGCAGTCAAACTATACAAATCGCACAGCACCGACAGGATGCACAAGCAAAATATCAATTTTTTCAAAATAAATTAATAGAGAGATACCAATACCTTTTTGCATGCATAGCTATATTAAATAATTATACATTTATTTATTTATACATATATGTTGTCCAAAATAATCGTGCATGTTAAACAGAATTTACACATTTAACGTTAACTCAGGTACTCGAAACATAAACGATTGCACATTAAATGCAATACAAAAAGCCATAAATACAGATTCTTTAAAATCCATGTACTCATCGATTGTCGAAAAAAATGTATGCTGATATCTTGACACAGAATAACAAAGAGAAGTGGATTAAACTGTTGTATTCTGTTTGAATGAATGGTTTTGGGTCTGATGCCCGCATTTTCTACTGACTTTTGTTGCGAGATCTCGCAATTCCCACTCATGCTTCTTTGAGCACCTCTAGGCTTAGAGCAGAGCGAAGTAGATATAGCCCGCATGCACTGGAAATTAGGGATGGGAGGGAACGGCTGCAGAATGCGTGACTGAGCATATGCATTGGAAATTAGGGGTTACTCCCATGTGAAGAGCTTCTGCATATTCCTAAACAGCCAAATTTAGGTTGAGTTTCTACCAAACTGATTTGACAGTTTCTCCAAGTTGGTTCCCATTCCACGCATCAACTCCAAGTTCAGTCTTTCTCTAGTTCCTTCAGCACATGAATTGTAGGCATCACAGCGCTACACATCACATTCTGTTGCTCATGCAGCTTCCCAGTCTCTGCTGAGACTTGTTGAAATTTACAATACACCAGGATCCCACCCATTCTTAACAGTAGAAATGCAGTTACCATAATTCCAATTATGTAAATCTCTTCCACATCTTCCTTGGAAAGAAGCAAAAAGAAGATGATCTTCCAAGTACCCTCTGGGGAATGTTCCGCTCGGGTAGGAGGAGTCCCCCACACCAGCCCTCCGATTTGAGAATATTCGGTCAATTGCATTGAGAGACCAGCTGACTAATTCAATAATTCCTTTGAAAAATGCAGAGAAAAATACAAAGAAGCCCTCCAAACAGAGAGCTCAGTCGGGACAGAAAGCAGCAGATAAGATCAAAAAGGGAGGAGAAGAGAGAAGTGTCCGCTCTAGTCAAGCACAGGAAGGAAAGAGATTTTACAACATAATCTTTCTGTAAATGGAAACCATATTTATTTGTGCTAACTAGATTTGTAGTACAAAGAATTGTCATTTTTCAGCTCAAAATTTGTTTTAAACGTGTTTCTGATCTCATCAGAACCTTATATTTGTTTTAATTTTAAAGGGACTATATCATGCTATTTTACAGCTTTCAACTTCTGGGATAGATATGTATAAGATAACATGTTACTGATGGTGTTGTACAGCATTAATTTGTCCTGAAATTTAACTGGTATCCTGTAGTTAATGTTGGAACACGAAGTGAAACGGCTCGTTTCGTATAACCCCACCTCCTGCACCCCAACGCTACGCTCCGCTGCAAAGCCAGGAACAGATCAAACTGAGACAAACAGTGCTGAGCTTAATCTCAAACAGTATTGTGACAAAGAATTTGAAAATCATGAAGTACCACAATGAAACTCTGTTATATTAAGGGCTTTTTTAATTTTTTTTTTTAAAAACACAGTCAATTTCAGTTGATAAAACTCCAGGCTTTAGACAGAGCCAAAAACATCTAGCTGAGTCCACTAAGCAAATCTTTCCAGCCCAGTATATAGAAAAGCCGTGGGTGTTGTTTGCATCCGTTTACTGAACATTCTGAGATGTTACAGATAAATTAATTAACCACACAATGCTGTTATAAGATCACATAAGCAGCTTGATAAATGGCTAACCCACATTACCATTAGCATGTAGCCACTTCTGTGTGCATCAGGTTTCTATGTTATTTGATCCTGGTGCTGTTCTTTAGGAATATAGAATAAAATCCTGTAATCTATGCAGACAAACGGACGTTTTCACAGACAAAGTAAAAAATCCAACAAAAATTGTTTTAAGCTCCCAAAAACCAAAGCCGCTCTGCCTGCAGGGGCGGTGCAGACACCTCTAGAACTCCCTTGTTTTCAACTAGTGATGTCACTAGTTGAACACACAGTTGATTTCTAAGAGGAGGGGCAGCTGCTCAGAGAGCAGAATTCAGGAGGATTACTCAGACATGCGTGACTTACACCAAAAACCAATTTGGTTGGGGTTTTTTTATGAGAAAATTGCATTACCAGATGGTTGAAAATTCAAAAAATGTGATTTTGCATGATATAGGCCCTTTAAGTTTCCCAATATAGTTACAATTGTTTGTTCTAACTGAAAATAAATGGATTGTCCCTTTTCGTTGCTATGTGACAACAAGCCTGATTAATATTAGAGGAGGTGGAGAAAACTTGCTTGAGAGAACAGGAGAGGCTCCAAATTATAATTCTTTAATTTAGGTTTTAATACATATTTTAATGATTTTCCAGCTTCCTCTTTTATGCATAAAAGTACTTGTACGATACATTTTCTCTACCTCTTCCCAGGGTGATGTGGGTAAGGAGATGTACATCATTAAAGAGGGCCACTTGGCAGTGGTTGGGGATGATGGAGTCACCCAATTTGCTGTACTGACTGCCGGAAGTTGCTTTGGAGAAATCAGCATCCTAAACATCAGTGGCAGCAAGATGGGAAACAGACGCACCGCTAACATAAGAAGTCTCGGCTACTCTGACCTGTTCTGCCTTTCCAAACAAGACCTGATGGAGGCACTTCAAGACTTTCCCCACGCCAGGACCCAGCTGGAGCAAAGGGGGAGGGACATCCTTCAGAAAGAGGGGCTTTTGGAGGAGGTAAACGTGTCCGCTGGAGAAGATGCAGAGGAGAAGATGGAGAGGCTGGAAACCAGTCTGGACCGTCTACAGGTCAGTGTAGCTGCTAGTTCTGAAACTTTGGACATTTTAAGCCTGAATTATTTTCTTCTAATTTCCATCCTACTTTTGAATATTGGGTAAAAGGAAAACAGAGTTCTGAAGGCATTGTAATAACTGTAATAATTACTTTCAGACGTGTTTGGCTCGGCTGCAGAGTGAGTTCAACTCTTCCCAGCTGCGACTTAAAAAGAGACTCACAGCCCTGGAACACAACATCATCATGGCAGCCACCGGTAGTGGCTTCCTGTCAGACCCTGACGGCACTGAGAGTGTGTCTGGGTGCGACTTTGTACGAAGTGAAATCAACATCCGACTCTGAGCACTCATTTTACACAACTGTCGGATATAATCATCCAGCAGTTACTGTTGTTTTTATTTTCTGTAACTTGATATGTAGACTTGAAATACATTGTTTTGTTAAATTATTTATAATACTTAGGTTTTTCAAATGTATTTTATTGAGATTTCATATGTCAGACTAATTATAATGGTAAAGTAGAAGGAAAAAAGATATATGGTTTCTGACAACTTTATACAAATAAAAAATCTGGAAGGTATATCAAGCATTTGAATTCTCCCCCCTTGAGTCGACACTTTGTAGAAGCTTCATTTGGCTGCAACAGCAAGTCTTTTGGGGTATGTATCAAACTGCTTCACTTATGGAGGGGTTTCGAACCACAGTCTACAAAGGCCAGTGTCCTGCAACCTTTAGATGTGTTCCTGGTCAAGCACACCTATATCAAATGGTTAAACTGCCTCTCTAGCAGGCAGTTAGGTTCTAGGGGGTCCTGTTGATGAGCTAAATATTTGATCCAGGTGTGTCAAAACAGATACATCTCTTAAAGTAGCAGGTCAGTTGCCCTTAAGGACTGAGTTTGACCCCTGTGAGAGAATGAAATAGCTGAATTTTATTATTTACAAACTGCCAAAGCTCAGTCAGATGGAATGGATAGCCTTTGTTGATCAGCCGTTTCCAACTACTAGGCCATTCTATGTGTGATTTAAACTAAATCATTCCATCCTATATTTAGATGTATGATTAGGGTCATTGTCCTGCTGGAGTGTAAACTTTTGCCCTAGTCTCATGTACTTTGCAGCATCAAACAGCTTTTCTTTGAACCCTTTATTAAAGGTTTCCTTAACTGAGAAACAGTGTAATACATTTTCTTTGTGAAAAGCGTTCGGTCACTCTGAGCTACATATATCCATGCAACATGTGAACATTTTCTCGAACCCTAATTGCATACTTTAGCCGAAGGAAGAAAACAGACAGCAGAACGAGTGAGTCAGAAAAAGCTAATTCCTTCTATGTCACAGGGAAATCAGTCATATCGGTATTGCGAGTGTACTTGTCCACGAATGTGGCTTGTAACCCCAGTCACAGCTTTTGGACCCCAAACAAACCCCCCGGCTCAACTGTAAACAGCGTACGCATGCATGTTTTTTTTCTGTTTTTGGTTTTTTTCAAATATTCTCGGTACTCATTGTAATGTGGTTGGCTGTGGAAACGCCGGTTACCACACTGAACGGTGGAGAATGCAAAACCCACCAGTGTATGAACGATAGAGACCCTTGTAATGAATCACCATTTATTTTATATACAATACATACAAAAAAGAAAAATCCGAATTGACGTGCAAGGCGGATAGACAAGGTAAGAAATGTGTGATTAAACATTTTAATTGTTCGATATTTCTGTTGATCATCTAGATCTAACAGTTTTAGTTTTGGTAGCATTATCATTAGCAAGCAGGCTTCACATAGCCTATTGCTGGAAGTTGATGTGAAGGATTCATATTTAGAGAATCACAACCTTATCTGAGCTCTTACTGCTTCTAACAAGTAAAAATCCCATTCAAAAATACAAATTGTAAGAGTTTAAAAGCACAACGGAAGCTAATAAGCTACGTGCTAACTGCTAGCCATTGCACGTATATTTAACAAGCAAGAAATACCAGCGATAGGATGATACAGCACATCTTGACTCCATGAGCTCTGGAATGAAAAGTAGCTGAGACCATTTCTGTATGACAGCATTCCCTTCTTCCCAGCCATCTAACAGCGTTTGTGGGTCCTTTTAACCATGTTGTAATGCTATTTCCTCATAAAAAATAAAGCAAGAGTGATTTTTGGCCTCATTCACAAATTTATCAGTAATTCTCCTGAATCCTGCTGTTTGAGCAGCTGCTCCACCCTCTCCTGGTAAACGACTGACTTAGAACATTGTGAGTAGTTTTTGTCAGTGTGTCAAAGCAGGAGGCACCCGATGTGACTATGCCGCCCCTGTAGAGTAAACATACCACACACCCCCACCCTGAGGCGCGAGTTACTGAAGCAACACGCTAAGAACCACCGTTTTGGAATTATTTGACCTTCAAAAATGTCTCTGAAAAATGTGTGTTTAGCTGTGAGAAATACAGGAATTTATTCAACCTTCCTAAAGAAGAGTCCAATCGCCATAAATGGCTGTAATTTCTCTCCAGGATCCCGTAACTAACCTGCTATTAATTGTTAGTATGTGACAATCATTTAACCAATGGCTGCTTCACGAACCTTATGGCCAGTACCAAAGTGGATTATCCTAGAGATGAACTCTTTTAACTGGCGCAATCCTCACCATAAAAATGCCTGATGGAAGGCATGTGAAGCTGTCACGCTTATGTCAACTTATAACTTGATTGTGAAGTAACTTTATTGACTTACTGCAGAAATAATTATATTTTTACTACTGCTAATGTTGCATCTGAGAATCATTCTTCAGTTCAAAGAAAAAGCATTTAGATTTTGTGATAAATTATCACTGAAGTGCGATTTGTCACCTCCTAACCAATTTCTTACTTGACTCTTGGTATGCATATTGTGTGTAAGTGAGAGGGGATAGTCACTGTCAGTACATTTACATGCACATCTGAATTGTGCTTTTTGGAGTAATTGGGCAAAGGGAACTGAGTCCCATTTTACACCTCACTCAGAGAATGGAATTATTCAATGATGTACGTTCAACTCTCCGACGATTGATGGCAAATTTTATGATATACAGTATGCTAGCCTTATACAGCTTAGCCTTGAGGAGCGCACAGGCAGTAGATAGAGGCTGGCGAGAGTGAAGAAGACGGAGTCAAAGCAGGATATGCACAACCACGATGCATTGTTTCTTTGTCATCCAAAAATGCCTAGTTTATACCTCTCCGTCAGCAAGTTTGCACCCAGATGCAGACGTATTGACGGACACGACTTTTGTTTATAGTCCTCTGTGTTGCAAAGCTATTCCCGGCCAGGACAGCAGAGGGTACTCCCTTTTCATGGCGGGTCTGCATACCGTTGCAGTGCCGTATCTCTTTAACTAGAGTTTTTTTTTCTTCAGCTGAGAACCCATTCACCGCTCAAGGCGCAATGGACGATAGAAAGTATGTTTTGATTATTCTGTAAAGCTTTTTACTAGAAGTGCAGCTAATCAAATACATTACAAATGCATGTAAACAAACACAGCAGCCTGTTTTCTTGTTTCTCTACACCTATTTGTGCTCAAAATCGCCAGATGACCATATTAGATAAATTGTCCTTTTAAAATAACGTATATAGTACCCAAATGCTGCATTAGCTGCTGATAACATTCGCTATAGAGCACCGTTCTGGGGAAACAATCTCTGGCTGTTGTTGAGCTGACCAATCACATGCATACGCTCTCTGTTGACAAAGGTGGATAGTTAAATAATTGGGCTTAACTCTGTTCGTCTGTTCGGTGAAGTGCAATTCCCAATTGTATTATCTGGGTAGAATAGTCTGATTTGTGAAACTCCAGTTGGGTTTTAATTTAGGTCAGACTAAGGTGTATACATGCATTTCAAAAGTCATATTTCAGTCCGACTAAGGTAATAATTCGACTTTCTCTTGTTGCATGTAAATGCAGTGTGTGACAAACACACTTTTTGTCTGTCTTATATCATCGTTCTTCTCCTGACTTCTTTACTAAATGTGTCTTCTCTGTAGCAGGGCCGGGGATCGAGGCTAAATCATAAAATGGGTGTTTGTCACATGGGGGAGGCGGGATTTTAGTGAAACCAAACATCTTACTTGCAGGTTAACTCCAGAGTAATATTTCAGGACAAATAAATACTACATTACGCCAAAGGTAACATTTTATACCATATCATACCATTTATTTGTTAAAGCACAATGAAACACAGCATTTGAGCTGACCAAAGAAAAAAGGTAAAACTTAAAATATTCAAACAAAATACTGTAAAACAAAAATAACGCAGTCATAAAATAATAGTATATAATAGTATAAACAGTAAAATTAGTAAATTCATAAACATACATTAATAAAACCTAGATATAAAAGCTAGGTACTAAACACAGCAGAATATAATTATCCTTTATGTGCGTATCCTAGATGTTGAAAGGTGTAAAATAGCATGATATAGGAATTTTAATTATTTGACCAATGGTAGCAGTCACTTAGCTGTTAGCCAATCAGGGAAGAGATGTTTAGATATAGTGAATAATATTGAGTTAGAGTCATGATCCGGAATTTTCACACCACCCTCCAACTCCTCTGACAAACCACAACCTCCTGAAACAGGACAGAGATAGCAGTTTTTCCACATAAACGGCTCACAAGACATATAACTTGCCTAGAGACCACAAGACAGACAAAATACAGACAAGTGAATGAGACCTTTAAGCACCATCCATAAACTATAACTTCCATTAGCCCTTCCATCACCCTCTCACTCACACACACATTCACACACTGGAGAGTTGCACGGAATCTGTTAAAAGGGCAACTATAGGTCATACACTGACCAAATCTGAACTTTATACAGGAGCTGTCAAAAGAAATGGTTTGTTGAAAGATAGCTATAAGATGTCATAATTATAATCCATGTTGGGGAGTGCAGCAGACATGTGGAAGAAGGTACTTTGCTCAAATTTGACCAAAATCTGAGAACTTTGATTAAAAACCCGCTGAGGCCAGGGGGTGAATGTGGCTCATGAGGTAGGAGCTCGTCTTGAAAAGGGAGAGTTGCTGATTTGAACCCGATCTCCGTCTGTCTTGCTTGTTGTGTCCTTGGGCAAGACACTCCATCCACCTTGTTAACTGATGGGCCCAATGTTCAGCAGCCTCGCTTCTATCCGTGCACCCCAGGGCAGCTGGAGCTACTGGTCGCTACTCTGATTTCTGTTCTCTTTACGCTTCCTGTAAGTTTACATTTAGAGCCATGGACGGGTTTGGTCTTGGTGATGCCGTTTGTTAACTAATATTCTGGCCTTCATAGAACACCAGTGTTGGGGATGTTAAATAAAAATATGATACTTGGCTATTTATAGTCAGAGACTGCTTATGGCAGTCAATAAAGTAAATAATTTATAGAAAATTAATATTATTCTTGGAACCACCTGGATCTAACAGGAACTATTTTAATAGCCAAATTTCTATATCAGTCTCATAATTCTGAAGGAATTAATTCTTAACGTGTATTGGTCATAAACCTTGCAACATGTGTGTGTGTTGAACAAGAATGACAACTGTTACTTTCCAAGTACAAGATTTATTTACACGAAGGGAAGAATGACATTGAAACACTCAATATTACACCAGTAATAATAGAAACACTACTGATTAAAATAAATGAGTTAAAATAAAAGACATAAAATAATGTATATGTAATAAGAGGGACCATGAATTCTGTTGTGATTCTGCATGCAGATCTGAACCAGGACTCAATTTGCAGATGCTGGAGGGAAAAGATTAATTAGTTTAACTAATTACCAGAGAAAAATGAAACCATCCTTTGGATAAAGAGATGTTTGTTAAAAATGATCTGGATCAGAGTAATTAACCTTTGGGAAATTACTTCTATTCATGAACTGGTCACCGACGTAAACAGTTTAGTTCCAGTATTTGATTAAAAAAACAACTTCAAACACGATTAATAAGATTAGTTTCTGTTCTTAAACAATCTATTTAAACCGAATTCTGTTTGAACAGTTATTAGCAACCTTTGTCATGAAGTGTGGCCTGGATGAACACGTGAGCTTGTTGGCTTGCAGGTAGCCCTCTCCAACGCACGTGGGGCGCTTAGAGTGACTCAAACACACATTTATTAAACATTAAACACAAAAAGGGAAAACCTTTAAAATTAGTTATTCTAACTAATTGCCTCCGCCCAAACAGACCTTATGAACGTTTAAAGTCCTCCGAGTTGCTGCGCGGCGATGAGGAGAAAGGGGTGGGGGGTGGGTGAGGCGACGTTAGCCTAGCGGCTAATAATGGCTCCGATCTGGTTAGCTGCAGTGCTCCTGGCTTGCGGCTCCGTCCAGCTGCGTGGCGATCGGCCCACGGCATCCACTTTTACAGTACCTTTTTGGCAGCTTTCTAGCGCGGCAATTCTTATCGGCTCTGTGGCGGCGAATGAAATGTGACTTCTGCTGGGTCTGGACATGTGGCACACGTGGCTCCCATTCATTCAGTCTTGCAGCCCTTCCGGCAGTCTGAAACCTAGAGGGGTTTTCGTCGGGCTCTGGGGATAAACAATGACTTTGTTTATCAATGTTTAAGATTCACCTGGAGTGGTCTTTGGATTCATTTGGAGCAAGTTTCTGTCAGAAACTCGGGTCTTCCTTCGCCAGCAAAGGACGTTGGTTGTAGGGGGTCTCCTCTGGACAGGCTGGCCGGAGCCCGTCGTGAAAGAGGCCGAGCCGGGGGAAGCGGGCTGTATTTATAGGGCAGGTTAGCGCCACCGAATGGCTGTGTGTGACCCAACGGGTTAACACTCTAGTCTATTAAGTGATTAAGTGCCTTGTGGAGTAAAGTGCTGTTGAAAAGTATTCACCCTCTTGGATGTTTTACCCTTTTAATTAATTTTATAAACAAGTCATGATCAACAAAATTTGGCTTTTTGACAACAACTATTAAAAAATAAACAACTTTAATGTCAAAGTAAAAGCTGATATCTACAAAATAATTTCAATACAAATAGTTAACCTAAAATATGTGACAGCATAAATGTTCACCCCCATTAAAGTGACCTAAAAAAAGGTTTGTCCAGTTGGTGCTAATAGTCTGACAATGAGTGGAATGGAGATCACCTGAGTGCAGTGGGCATTTCTCTAGTGCAGAAAAAAACTACTTTGATCAGTCACTTAACTTGCATCATTATAATTCTGCCACTGCTGATACTTCTTTCGATAAATGGGCTTAAGGAATATATTTTGTCATCCATTAATGGTGTTTACATTATATTTGAAATATAAATCAGGTTTAAAATTAAAATACAAGCAACTAAAAGGGACATTTAGAGTAGATTTGTGCCTGTATTTACATTTGCTCACTTTACAAGAACACAAATAGTCATATTTTATTCAATTTACAAAATACCTGTAAATTTGCAGGTCATCACAAATGCTGGCTGACAGCTTAAGCAGCTATTAACAACATTAAGCGGCATCATCAGTGGCACACAGACAAACAATTTATCTTTTTTTTTAATCTGAGAAAGTATTAGTCAGGGGATGGAGACAAAAAAAAATTCCCAAATGCTCTGATCATCCTCTGGAGTTCAGTTAAATCCATCATTAAAAAGAATAAGGACTATGGCGTATGTGTAACTCTGCCTAGATCAGGCCATCTTCACAATCGGAGTGACCACACAGTGGGGATGCTTCTCAGCAGCAGGATCTCATAAGTCTGTGAAGGTAGAAGGTAAAATTAATTCAGAAAAAGAGAAATCCTGGAAAACGATTTGTTTCCATCTCCAGGAGATATATGGCTTCAAGGAACATTCATTTTCCAGCAGGACAAAAACTTGCAGCATCCATCCAAACCTACATGGAAATGGTATGAGGATAACCAGGTGAATGTTCTGAAATGGCCCACTCAAAGCCCAGACTTCAATCCCATAAAAAAATGTGTGGCAGAACTTGAAAAGGCCTGTTCACGGCCCATCTCCACGCAAGCTGACAGAGCTGGAAACAGTTTAGCAGGAAGAATGGAGGAAATGGGCAGCGTTGAGATGTGCAGCTTGACTGAGACCTGTCCACAAAGACTAAATGCTGGGATTTATGCAAAAGGTCCATCTCCTAAATACTGACTGGAAAGAGGTGAATATTTATGTACACTACCGTTCAAAAGTTTGGGGTCACATTGAAATGTCCTTATTTTTGAAGGAAAAGCACTGTACTTTTCAATAAAGATAACTTTAAACTAGTCTTAACTTTAAAGAAACAGACGCTATACATTGCTAATGTGGTAAATGACTATTCTAGCTGCAAATGTCTGGTTTTTGGTGCAATATCTACATAGGTGTATAGAGGCCCATTTCCAGCAACTATCACTCCAGTGTTCTAATGGTACAATGTGTTTGCTCATTGGCTCAGAAGGCTTATTGATGATTAGAAAACCCTTGTGCAATCATGTTCACACATCTGAAAACAGTTTAGCTCGGTACAGAAGCTACAAAACTGACCTTCCTTTGAGCAGATTGAGTTTCTGGAGCATCACATTTGTGGGGTCAATTAAACGCTCAAAATGGCCAGAAAAAGAGAACTTTCATCTGAAACTCGACAGTCTATTCTTGTTCTTAGAAATGAAGGCTATTCCATGCGAGAAATTGCTAAGAAATTGAAGATTTCCTACAACGGTGTGTACTACTCCCTTCAGAGGACAGCACAAACAGGCTCTAACCAGAGTAGAAAAAGAAGTGGGAGGCCGCGTTGCACAACTGAGCAAGAAGATAAGTACATTAGAGTCTCTAGTTTGAGAAACAGACGCCTCACAGGTCCCCAACTGGCATCTTCATTAAATAGTACCCGCAAAACACCAGTGTCAACATCTACAGTGAAGAGGCGGCTGCGGGATTCTGGGCTTCAGGGCAGAGTGGCAAAGAAAAAGCCATATCTGAGACTGGCCAATAAAAGAAAAAGATTAAGATGGGCAAAAGAACACAGACATTGGACAGAGGAAGACTGGAAAAAAGTGCTGTGGACGGATGAATCCAAGTTTGAGGTGTTTGGATCACAAAGAAGAACGTTTGTGAGACGCAGAACAACTGAAAAGATGCTGGAAGAATGCCTGACGCCATCTGTTAAGCATGGTGGAGGTAATGTGATGGTCTGGGGTTGCTTTGGTGCTGGTAAGGTGGGAGATTTGTACAGGGTAAAAGGGATTCTGAATAAGGAAGGCTATCACTCCATTTTGCAACGCCATGCCATACCCAGTGGACAGCGCTTGATTGGAGCCAATTTCATCCTACAACAGGACAATGACCCAAAACACACCTCGAAATTGTGCAAGAACTATTTAGAGAAGAAGCAGGCAGCTGGTATTCTATCGGTAATGGAGTGGCCAGCGCAGTCACCAGATTTGAACCCCGTTGAGCTGTTGTGGGAGCAGCTTGACCGTATGGTACGCAAGAAGTGCCCATCCAACCAATCCAAATTGTGGGAGCTGCTTCTAGAAGCGTGGGGTGCAATTTCTCCAGATTACCTCAACAAATTAACAGCTAGAATGCCAAAGGTCTGCAATGCTGTAATTGCTGCAAATGGAGGATTCTTTGATGAAAGCAAAGTTTGATGTAAAAACAATCTTATTTCAAATAAAAATCATTATTTCTAACCTTGTCAATGTCTTGACTCTATTTTTTATTCATTTCACAACGTATGGTGGTGAATAAGTGTGACTTTTCATGGAAAACACAAAATTGTTTGGGTGACCCCAAACTTTTGAACGGTAGTGTAATCATAAATTTTGTGCTAAACGTTTTTATTTAATTTTGCTGAATTCACTTGGACATTAAAGAGATCTTTTGTAAATGGTTTTATCAAAAGAAGCCAAATTTTGTTGATTCTGATTGATTTGTGAAAGCAATCAGGGAGTGAACAATTTTGTTGGAACTGTAAGTGCAGGATTTTATTTAGGGCTACCCAAACAAATGGGACTGAACACAAATATGCACCACACTATTCAAATTTTTATTTTAAAAATTATACAATTTTTTCTTTAGCTTTTTAAGCAGCTTTCTGACGTTTTTGGTTGTAAAATTACAAAATGTGGAAAGGTGGTAAAAATGTTTCTGAACTTCTATCTATTTAGAATAAACCACGTTGTAGATAAAATTACTATGTAAAGTGATGCACAAAATGAAATGATCTTTAGATAACATGTTGGGGTGGGGGGTGGGGGGGATTGTCCCATCATGCATTGAGCTTCAAACCCCAATAAATGTTTTAGTTTATAGAGATCATCGTCAGGATGTTTAATGTTGTTTCAATCGTTTGTATTTTTCCTAATGATGACATTATAATGATCTGATATAAATTATTTTTGCATAGGTTAAGATTATAACTGAATCTGTTTCGGCTGTGTGCAAGTGTGTGTGTGTGTGTGTTAATGATACTGATACCTGTGTGATGTGGTAACTCTATAACTCTACTCAGCGTTAGCTAGTGGCTTCTGATCAAAGTCCATCAGCTCAAGTCTGAAAGATATGAGGAAGTGACTTCAGGAGACAGTGAACACTCTCTTGGTTAAAAGGTAAAAAAACAAACCCCAACACTTCTGTTGTTTATGCTACTCTCTGTTTTCTCTCAGATGTCCTTCAACATTCAAACCTGCCTCCACTGCAAGTTTGCATGCCACTTTTTTTTATGCAGAGGAGTTCTTTATGCTAACTGAATCATTCTGAAATACAGGAGGGTGGAGAGAAAAGCTTCAGGTTGGATCTCTGAGTTTGGTCTCATACTCGTGTCATCCAGGCAGATTGGCCAGCACATTTTCTCTATGCTTTGAAATAAGTGTTTTCAGCCCATCTTTTTTGTTTTTTCTATTTTAGCAATGCAGATCATATCTGTGGTGCTGGGTATGATGACGGTGGCTACAGTGTCTGCTGCAGGGCAGGTAAGAGGTTCTCCATATATTCTGTATGGGGATGTGCATTCATTTAATATATTTTGCATCTGTAAGACTATCAACTATAAGCAGAAACATGATATGTGTTCTATTTTAATTATATGAGATAGACCAACACAAAGTAGTGGATAACTTTACAATATAACGCATCTGACTGTTTTTTCTAATTGTTTTTACCAAATAAAAATCTGAAAGCACCCCCTTCTCTGATCCCCCCAAATAAAACCCATTTAAATATACATATGGCTGACCAAAGCGCTGCAACAAACCAATTTATAACACAAAAAGGAACAGATTACACCATTGTTTTAAAAAAAATAAAGATAGCAAGCATAAGTCACCCTCTTACTGATATAAAAGCTGGTGAATAAAAATCTGTTTTCAAGCGTAATCTTACAAAATATCCATGGAAGTAGTATCTCTAACATGTAGAGGCAGCACATTTCAAACGTGCGGAGTCATAACAGACAGAGAACGGTTGACCCTGAGTTTCAAGCAGGATTTCGGAGAAGCATCTGGTGAGCTAACTGGGGAGAGCAAGGAAGGACATAAGGCTGAAGTAGTTCTGATAGATATACAGTTGCAAGACCCTTTACTGATTTAAAAACAAGTAAAATAACTTTGAAATGCACTCTAAACTGGATAGGAAGATAGTGCAAGGATACCAGGACTGGAACAATGTGCTCATTTTGTCCTTTACCTGTCAAAAATATCACATTGGTTTTTTTCCCCCTCCACTTGCAAGCGTGATATTTTTTCCAGATTTTAAATAATTCAGTTCCGTTTTATTGCATGACATAAGCCTATCAACCATCAAGAATTTAGGTACCCACAGACCTGTTAGTTCTTCTTTAAGAAGCCTTCCTGTTCCCCACTCATTACCTCTATTAACTGCACCTGTTTGAACTTGTTACCTGTGTTAAAAGACACCTGTCCACAGACTCAAACAGACTCCAACCTCTCCACAATGGCCAAGACCAGAGAGCTGTGGAATGACATCAGGGATAACATTGTAGACCTGCACAAGGCTTGGATGGGCTACAGGACAATAGGCAAGCAGCATGGTGAGAAGGCAACAAGTGTTGGTGCAATAATTAGAAAACGGAAAAAGTTCAAGATGACGTTGAGTCTCGTTTGGTCTGCAGCGCCATGCAAGATCTCTCCTCTTGGGGCATCAATCATCACGAGGACAGTGAGCCCAGAACTACACAGCAGGACCTGGTGAATGACATGGATAGTGCTTGGACTACAGTGTCAAATCAGTTACACACTCTGCCGTCATGGATTAAAATCCTGCAGTGAACGGTGAAAGGTCCCCCTGCTCAAGCCAGCACATGTCAAGGCCTTTCTGAAGTTTCCAATGACCATCAGGATGATCCAGAGGAGGAATGGCAGAAATTCATGTGGTCTGATGAGACAAAAGTGGAGCTTTTGGGTCTAAACTCCACTCACTGTGTTTGGAGAAAAAAGAAGGATGAGTACAACCCCAAGAACACCATCATCCCTACTTTGAAAGCATGGAAGTGTAAACATCATTCTTTGGGGATACTTTTCTGCAAAGGGGACGGGACGACTGCTCTGTATTGTCAGGAGGATAGATGGGGCCATATTGTGAGATCTTGGCCAACAATCTCCTTCCCTCAGTAAGTGCATTGAAGATGGATTGTGGCTGGGTCTTCCAGTATGACAACGTCCCGAAATACATTGCCAGGGGCACTAGGGAGTGGCTCCGTAGGAAGCATCTCAAGGTCCTTGAGTGGCCTAGCCATTCTCCAGACCTGAAGCCAATGGAAATGCTTTGCAGAGAGCTGAAAGTCTGTGTTCCCCAGTGACAGCACGGAAACCTAAACGCTCTGGAGAAGATCTGTATGGAGGAGTTGGCCAAAATTCCTGCTGAAGTTTGTGCAAACCTTGTAAAGAATTACATAAAAATGTCTGATCTTTGCAATTGCAAACATAGGTTTCTGTGCCAAATTTTGGCACAAATACCAAATACCTCTCGGAGCTCATGTTCAATTCATACTCTGGATAAGAAAAGAGTATGGCCATACTGCAAACATACAAGGACATTTCTCAAGTAGGAGAGTAAGTTGACAAGACAACTATCAGTCGTGTACTCTAAAAATCTGGCTTACATTGAGGAGGGACAGAAACAAATCAAATGTTGAAAAAAAGCTAGAAGAAGTCAGGTTTAAATGTGCAATCTGTAAAAAGTTTTGGAGTGAATTAATCACAAAACATAATGTCCAAATCATGATTGAAGGAAGGTTACGTTGAAACATATTTTGATCACAGCTGGCTGGGTGATTGTATGTTTTTAGTTATTGTAAAAATGCTGCTATGGGACGTATTCAATTTTTTTTTACAATATCTGTCCTGCTACCATAATTCCTGGTTCCAGCGCAAATCAATTCAATTCAGTTTATTTATATAGCGTCATTTCACAACAAATGTCATCTCAAGGCACTTTCCAATAAGAGTTATTACAATACAATGTTTAATTTAGGAATTAGAAAACTACAGAAGATTGCGTTGTGTATTCTCAGCAATCCCTCACACTGAGCAAGCATGAAGTGACAGTGGAGAGGAAAACCTCCCTTTTAACAGGAAGAAACCTCCAGCAGAACCAGGATCAGCATAAGCTGTCAACTGCCAAGACCGTCTGGGGTTTGGAAAAGGTAGCAGAGACACAGAAAGAGCAACAGAACTGATGCAGAAGCAGAAGTTGATAGCAGGACGTGGAGAACATTCCTCCTCTGGAATGCCACTTTAGTCAGGGTCGTCAAGCAGGGCGGGTCAGGAGCACCTACAGTAGGAAGAGACTAAGAGAAAACAGGTTAGCGCTTGAATTGACAGCACATCATGCTTTACATCATGTAAAGTCATAAAGTTGCCAAGTCTTCAACACTAAACAGGGCACTGTTTACACATTAGTAAAGTAGTTGGCTCTAAAAATATCTCAAGCTACTTTTTCAATTACCACCAACTCTATATTGCGGTGAAATGTATTTATCTACTCTCCAACTTACTGTGTCTAACTCATCTTCTCTCGTCATTGTGTATCTTCTGGCCGATCGGTAACTGGCAGCTCTCCATGAAATTCACTAAGAGGAGGGGTTGAGTGACTGAGAGCATACTACTTTGCTTTTCTACAGGAACTGCAGTACTCCAATTTGACCCCAAGATGTCACTATTACATATTGTACCTTTAATGTTTGTAAATGGTAATATGGAAGAAGGTGATCTTGTCATATGAGATCAAAATATGATTTTTGGCCTATATGGAATAACACTGCACATCTGCCTGAACACATCATCCGCACTGTGAAACATGGAAACACTTGAGGCTGGAGCACAGTTTCACTAACTGAAAACTTAAGGCCAGAGCGACAAAGGAAAGGCTTAGATTAATGTATATTCATGTATCATAAGGGCCTATTCGAAGTCAAGATCTGAATCTGTTGCTAGACCAGAATTCACAGAAACTTTCTATTTTCAGACCTCAGTACGTTCGACTGGGGGACTGCAGGTCCGACACTGTTACCAGCAACACTGGAGCACCGCAGGGAACTGTGCTCTCTCCGGTCCTGTTCACCCTGTACACGTCCGACTTCCAGTACAACTCGGAGCTCTGCCACGTGCAGAAGTTCGCGGACGACACAGCTATCGTTGGCTGTATCAGGAGTGGACAGGAGGAGGAATACAGGGCGTTGATCCAACGTTTTGTCACGTGGTGCGACTTTAACCACCTGCTCCTAAACGCCACCAAGACCAAGGAAATGGTGGTGGACTTTAGGAGAATCAGGCCGCACCTTGAGCCTGTCAATATCAAAGGTGACTGTGTTCAACATCTGCAAGAAGTTGCTACAGATCTTCTACCAGTCTGTAGTTGCGAGCGCCCTCATGTACGCAGTGGTGTGTTGGGGGGGCAGCCTCAAGAAGAAAGACGCTGGACGCCTGAACAAACTGGTGAGGAAGGCAGGTACTGTTGTTGGCACAGAGCTGGACAGCCTTACATCTATGGCAGATAACGGACTCTGAACAGGCTACTGTCCATCATAGACAGTCCACACCATCCACTGCACAACGCCATCTCCAGGCAGAGGAGCAGCTTCAGTGACAGACTGCTGTCATTGTCGTGCTCCACTGACAGACTGAAGAAATCGTTCCTCCCCCACGCCATGCGGCTCTTCAACAACTCTAGGGGGAGGGCGATAAAATCAACCATAGAACACTAGACTTAATGCTAATCACACCATGCACCTTCAGTCACACATGCACTTTATCATACACATACATCTACAAGTTGGACTCTAAGTATGTACAAACTGACCATTACTCAACTGTTTTTGCATACTGACATCTGCACAACTGCACTGAACTGGACTGGCAGACATTATACTTTTTTTATACCATTATATTTTACCTTAGTTCTTCTTTTAAATTTTTATATTGTATTTTCCCTGCATGCCCCTGTGTTCTAGAAGCTGCTAGAACTGTGAATTTCTCTTGGAGATGAATAAAGTATCTATCTATCTATCTATCTATCTATCTATCTATCTATCTATCTATCTATCTATCTATCTATCTATCTATCTATCTATCTATCTATCTATCTATCTATCTATCTATCTATCTATCTATTCATTCTGTTTGGAGTTGTATTGAAAAGAATGCTGGTTAAATATATCAGTTTCTAGATGTGCACAATGGCTATAAAAGACTTGGAGCTGTAACTGGAACAGATGGTGGTTCTCCAAGGTGGAAAACAGAAAAATATGTATCTTCTACTTCATGATAATGCGCAATGTTGCCTTGGTCTGTTACATAAAATTATAAAATATACTCCCTACATCATTTGTGTTGAGGAAGCTCTGTAATGACCACAGCATTCTTCTGTATGTTACAGCCTGGTTTCTTAGAGAGCATCATGCTGTCCATCCACCAACGTCCCTGGCTCATGGGCGTCTACGTCTTCGTCATTGGACTTCCCCTCGTACTCTTTGTTAGCTTCATGTGGCCCGATGCGGTATTTTGTGCCAATTTATGTGACCATGTTGGTCTCTCTAGGTAAGCTCCAGACCTCTGAACTCTCTGTGTTTTTTTAACATAGAGGTTTGGCCCTCCGGACCAACCATATTACTATAAGAAGACAGATGATATCCAACCAGATGATCCTGAGATCTCTCCGCGGAGAAAACCAACAAAAACCAAAGGTAACTAAGTCTATCTGTTTCATCATATTTTTAAGCTTTTCCAAGCAGAAACTCAGTCACAACTAGGGATGCAGTGATACCACTTTTTTTCAAACTGATACAACCCTGGATTCGAGTACATGCCAATACCAACTACCAATAATGATACTTGTACCACACAAAAAAATGCAATGAAAAACAGGTTTTATTTTCTTCTCTGATTGTTTAAAAAAATCATGTTGAATTACATTATATATATATATATATATATATATATATATATATATATATATATATATATAACAATTACCACAAGACTAAAATTTTAATTGAAAAATAAAAATTTTCTGTGAAATGATTGCAGAGTTTCCACATTTTAACTATTGGTTCATGGTATCGGTAACCGATACAGCACATAAGAATGGTATCGGCCCCAAAACCAGTATCTGCATCGGTGTATCTCTATTCACAACCATTCTGTAGGCATAGTTATTTCTGATTATTAAAACTGATAGTGTATTTAAACGTCTGAGATAACAACCAGTTTTTTGTGTGTGTGTTTGTGTTTGCGTAGGATCACAGATCAGTGAACAGACCTCTGCAGAGGAAACATCAACTCACAAGAGAATGCTGAGCAAACACTAATGCTCTCAGTGTTCTGTATGACTAACCTTATTATAAAACTACTGCAACTACCACACTGCCGGGGCTGTACCAATGGTGTCCAGTTCCACTAATATGTAGGTAGTGAATTCATACTTCTGACTATAATATGGAAAAGTTAGAAGCTGGTTCAAGTCTGAGTTCTGAAAGATTTAAATCATCATCTACAGCTTTCTATTTTCAAATATAACCCCACCTTATAACCAATAAAATGAAAGTGAGACCACAGTTACATTGGTTTATTTCTAGCTCTTCTCTCTGTGATCTTTGGGTATTCCACGTTTTGCACCAAGTAAGTCCTGCTTCAGGCTGTTTTGATCATCTTTTATCCTGGATTTAACTTCCAGGAAAAAATACAGCTGAGGTACTTTATGGTCTGATGTGAACAAGATTTACAGCCACTTTATTAGGTACATCTTGCTGGTACTGGGCTGGACCCCTTTTGCCTTCAGAGCCGCCTACATCCTTTGTTGCAGATGTTTCAGTAATATTCCTCTGAGATTGTGGACCCCATAATAGCAGCAGTTTCCTCTCATTATATAAGCTAAACATCCATGATGCTAGTATTCTGTTCCAGCACACACTAAAAGTGCTGGTGGGTAGAATAGGGATCTGTGAAGTATTCCGAGATCATCCAGTCCCCCTCGGGTTAACATCGTTACATTGATTCTAGTAATATTGTGGGGGTGGTTGATCTTGTGAATGTCTGGCACAAATTTTGCTTGATTTAATGAAGGGGAGACCGACATGGTCAGCAAAAAAATAAAAAACCTCAAGCATTGGTTTTTGGACAATTTTCAACTGTTGTCAAGGATCATAGAGTGGGCCAAGAACATATCCCCTGCTGTTAACTTGTTTTTCAAACCAGTTTGCCCATTCTCATCTCTAACCGCTGACATTAAAGAGACACGAAATGCATAGAACCAATCATAAGCAACAGGACCTCAGCCAAGGATAAAACATTTTGGGTACACAAATGCTATGTCCTGTTTAATTAAATTGTTAGTGGGGGAAACAGAAGAGTTCAAGGTTGAATATACACAATTAAAAAGATTAAAAAGAAAAAAATAAAGATCTTTAGAAAGCATTAAAGGCCTACTTCTAAGTAGTGATGCAAGTTTGGAAGTAGAGCACATAACTTTTATTTTAAGATGTGTGAAAATGTCACAGTTATCACGTGTTCAGTTAAGCCCAAAATGATTAAACCCTATTCAGAATTAAGGTCAAAGTAAACTTAACTTTATCAACATGCATATTATTACTAGAAGTAATATTAATGATCTCAAGTGGCCCAGCTACAATTAAATCTGTTAGAGAATCTATAGATGGAGATACAGATTAGGGTGATGCAAAGGAGGTCTTCCAGGCTCAAGAACAAGGAGTTCATTACCAAAGATAAACCATCACAACGCCAGTGGAAAATGGAAAAACTGGATTTCATTGTTACAGAGCCAACAGAGAATTTTTCATAAGTTTTTTTTAGATGAATATAAATATTCAATGTGGCATTTTGTAAGATGTAAACAAAAAACCAAATTCTCATTTTACAATTTTTGATCTTTTGAATGGTACATATATAAAAACCTATTTCTCGGTTGTGTAAACAGTATTTGTTGGATGACAAATTTTGAAGTTAATGGTATTCACCACAATTTTTTTTATTTAACATAAATGACAAAACACATTTGAAAAAGAAATAGAAGGATCTACATTCTTTTACAATAATACACACAAACGTATTGTAAAAATGATGTCCTTTAAGTTCTTTAACCTATTTCTTTTAAAGAAAAATAAATGAATTATGTATAAAATAGCATCATTTAATTATTTCCCCCAGTTTTGTTCAACCCTGAGTGCATAAAAATCTCGCTTATAAAAACAATCATTCAGTTAAACTTTCTTAACACTCAGGATGTGACATCACTCAAGTCTTTTCCTGCCTGGTAATGTGACATGTTATTATTATTTTCATCAAACTGACAACGCCAAGCTCTTTTAATACATTTAAATGCAAGAATAATATGTATATTTGATTTTTTTTTAATACAATGGATGTCCTGAAAAAATCATTTCAGTTTTTCTGATGTTATGTACAAATCCGTACATTTGTTAATGGATATATGGCTACTTTCAACCAAAATCTTGAACCCCATAAAAAAAGAGACCCTAATATGCACCAAACTCAGTGAATGACCCACCAGCCTAACAGTTAGTCACAACACATCTGCAATGAAAGTACAGCTTTCATTTTTGTCAACACCAGAGGGGAATAGAACAATGCATTTGTTTCTTAGGAAATAAGTTCCTTTGGTAGGCCTTGCCTTGCAAAAAATTTTCTCCTGCATTCAACTTTTTTACATTTTTGTCATGTTCAAACTGTACACTTGAACATATTTTATTATGTGTTAGAGCAAGGAAATAGTGGAAGACACAGTGTTTTGCATTGATGCATCAATCACAGAAGATATCAAGATGCTCACAGTAACTCTGGAAGAGCTGTAAAGATCCACAACTCAGGAGGGAGAAACTTTCAAAGGGAAATTATTAGTCATGCACCCTAGAAATCTGGTCCTTATGAAAAGTAGCAAGAAGAAAGTTTAATAAGAAATCATAGTTTGCCACAAGCCATATGCAGGACACAGTAAACATGTAATCTGGCCAGATTAGACCAAAAGTCTGAATCTGACATCACTTTTGTGGCGCATGTTGGTGGCAGTGTGATGCTATGGGGATCGGTGGTGCTAAAAGCAAGGCAAAGCTTGAAGAAAAACCCCACGATGAAATGGCCTGGATCAAATCATATTCATGTGCTAGAATGGTATAAGTATTTCTCAAACTTTTTACAGTGGGTACCACCTGAGAAAATGTCGAGCTTTCCAAGTACCACGATCATGACCAACCTAAACATACAGTAGAGAAGGCTTTTTTGACTATGGACAATTAACAAAGGAGGTTTATTAACTCCTAATAAGGATTATTTATTGGTAATTGTTGCCAGCCACAGCCATGCTGTGTGTGAATTATACATTTTTGAATTAATTTTATTTTCAAAAAATAGTTAGAATTTTCCTCCAAGTACCACTAGAGCGAGCTTGAGTACCACTGGTGGTACACGTACCACAGTTTGAGAATCATGGGTCTAGTTAAAGTCCAAAAGTCAATCCAGTTGGCTACAGCTAGAAGAAGATCCACCATCCACTTCTTCAAAACTAACACATCAGAGAATCAGGTCGGCTGAGGAAAAGATCGACTGTACGTTTAAACAGCGGCATTATTCACACTGTTTTCCTAACCATCTGTTGTAAAGACTTCAGACATCAGAATCTCATCTTTGTCAGCTCTCTTTGTGATGAACACTTTCAACACCTTCTTTTGATTAGATTGAACAAACATTACCATGAAATAGAAGGCATGCAAAGGAACTTGAGAATTAATTTTAATAGAATATTGTTAAAAATACAGTATTTGTGGTGTGACACTTGTGTAAAATGTATATTGATAAGTTACGGTGGAGGGAAGTCGTGTTAGATATTTAAGATATTTTGCCAAAAGTAACTTAAAGCAGTGTAACTCAGTTTCATTTTTAAGACAGTAATATGTAATGCAAACATTATATTTTTGACATTGTAACTAGTAATGTGAAATATATTACAATTTCTTTGTACTTGCCCAACACTGGTTGCAAGTAGGCTATATCACAATTATTATTACTACTACTTATTTTGCTATGCAGTTAAAATAATGTGGGCTTATTATTTTCTTATTAAGACATTAATGACCAACTAGTTTTAGAAAGCATATTTTTTCCTTTCTCCATTTTGGCATCCCCCTGGATGTACGTCGCGCTTAGCATTTACCTATATTGCCTCTGCCACTGGCCGGCCCAGCTCGAAGCAATATACTGTAGGCTACCTGAGTTTGCTCAAGTAGATTGAAAAAACATAATTCAGTCATTTCAAAATTAGGATCCACTTCTTTTAGCCCATCACATAAATTCCTAACAAAACATAGTAAAGCTTGTGAGTGAAACACAACAAAGTGTGAAAAAAAAAGTCATGAGGTTTGCATATGTTTTCAAGGTGCTGTCTGTGATCAGTCACAGAACAATTACGCAACCAAATAATCGAGCTCAGTAGTCTCCTGTTCGGCCTCCCACAATAGCTGACCTTCAGTGGCATTTAGCCACTCGAAACAATTATTTCAAATGGCACAAAGCTGCTAATCAGAAAGATGACTATTCAAGTCTTTTAATGACACTCACAGAGGACGGGTAGATTGGAGCTAAGCCTTGGAGGCCAAGAACATTCAAAGAGCCAGTGAGCAAAAAAACATTGCTTCACAGTAATTTCACTAACAGAGCAATGATAAGCTTGGTTTTAATATTTCATAAGGTTAATATGAGAGATGTTTTTAAAAAAGTGAAGTTGGTTTTGGCACATGTAGGGTACATCTGTTCTCCACCCTCTTTGAACATTCGAGGTGTTTTATCGCCGTAGAGAATCAGGCATTTCTTAAAGTTCTCCTCCTTTGCCGTGCCTTTGTTTTGACTCAGTTGTAGGAAGATTTTCCCCAAGGCAGGACTCAAGCACACGCAATCCAACGTTTTAAAATATTAATCTGCTTTACTGATTTTCTGCCTGGTACTGGAATTTTTATATAAGAAGAGGATAAGAGGCCCTACTATGGCTCTACTTACAGGACTGATACTGCTGGCAACTTGCACTCAGTTTCTCAAGGTAAAGGTGATGAATAATGCATATTCTGTTCTGGTGTGATTTTGTAATTGCTTGTTTTCTATACAGTACTTTTGAAAATCAGCATACCCCTTGAATTTTCCATATTTTTTACAACAAAACTAGAATTTTGTTTGTATTTTATTGGGATTTTATACCACAAGGTGTTTTTTTTGGTTTGCCTCTACCAGCTTTACATGTCTGGAGACTGAAATTTCTGCCATGCATTCAGGCTTGTTAAAGAGAGCAAGACCATTGGATAATAACAGGAAGGCTGCACGTATTACAGCGAAGTGGTTCTGCTTTATCGTTTAAGGTTTTAACCTCTCTCCACTATGGGAAATAATATCATCTGAAAACGTTTGCACCCTTTTTTAAATCACAGAGTCAAAGTTAAGTCTATAAAACGTACACATAAACAGAGACCAATGGTTTTGTGATGCCTCCTATGCTAATCTGTACTATGAAGTGGCAAACACATGGAAGCATCTCTGCCACAATAAAAGGCTACAACTATTTCATCATTTTTTTTTCAATACCTAAACCCTTTTTCACTGACTATTCATTCACTCACATTGAAATCACAGTCGTGAATGACTAAAACCTGCCATACCTGCGACCCCCTCTAAAAATGCTTACAACTGTCTATTTCCACTGTTCAAACACAAAATATACCTTAAAATGCATTAATACACACAGTAAAATAAATTAAAAAACATCTTAGAACTGACAGGGAAGCTAACATCAACGGTCTTAATTCCACTCAACCAATCACTGCTAAGGGAAAACAATGGCTGACTTGGTGGTGGAACAGAGGTGTTTTTCACAAATTTGGAGTCACGTTCTACAGAAAAATCCAGGAAAGTGTGACTCTGAAAACCGTAATATAGCCGGAGGAATCCACTGTTTAAGAATCAGATAAACTTTGCATCAGTGTGTCAAAGCATTACCAAAACAGCAGATTGGAAATTCCGATTGTTATATTCTCCATGTCCATCAGATCTCCTCTTCTTGTCAAGGAATCCGTCTGCTGATTAGAAGGATTAGACAGACTCTTTCACAGGCTTTCACAGAGTAAGAAAAAAGTAATTATCAGACATATCATAGAAAACTTTTTTTCTTCTCTACATATTTAACGTTTTGCATACCTGCATTTGTAAATATCATAAACGGATCTGGCGTTACATTTTTTGTAGACTTGCTTATCTAGTTTAAAGACTGTATATTCTTAGTGTGTTTATTTTCAATATTTGGTTTTATTATCTACAATATCTATATTAAATATATATTATCTACAATAATATATATTTATTATCTACAATTATATATTTTTATAATAGGTCCATTTGAACGGAAATGGGTGAATGAAAGGGAATAAGAACATTTCCCAGACACCCACTGTTCCACATTTGTGTATGTGTGCATGTAGGCGTCAGACAGCTGCGGTGGAGAGTTGGCTCGACTGCGGGGGCAGGAGCAGCTTTTGAAGGGACAGCTTCAGAAACAGGAGCTCCACCTACGCAGATTACGGCTGATGAACCAACAGGGCAACATAAACAACCCCAGATCTGACCATGTCCAAGACACCCAGTACGCAGGTCAGGTCCACTGCCCCACACGCTGAGGGAAACCAGTGAAAACTGAAAAAAATTTACTTCTTCATATGTAGTGTAGGACAAATGCAGATGAATCTCCACTTTTGTGGATCTGTGCATCAGATTGCTCCCAGGTCTACAGTTCTGGCTTCAAAGCCAATGGTCTGTATCGGATTAGGCCCAGAGGGAGTCCGTCAGCGGTCAAAGTCTACTGTGATATGACTGAAGGAGGAGGCTGGACTGTCCTGCAGAGACGGATCAATGGCTCAGAGTCATTTAACAGGTGTTTGCAACATGCTCTGTGATAAATATTAGTTAGTCATTAATTAGTCATCTATATTGAAAAATCTCCTCGAACCTCAATCCATCAGGTCGTGGACGGAGTATAAGGATGGTTTCGGAGAGCTGAATGGGGAATTTTGGCTTGGAAATAACAACCTGCACTTCCTCACAACACAAGGTCAATATTGCTTACTTTTTTAGATATTCCAAATATTATGAGGAAGAATGAAGCTGGGGGAAAAAAGAGAAGTTGATGAATAGAAACTAAAACAATTAAATGCTCTTTTAACTGTTCACTTTGCGTGAAAAGTCACGTGTAGCCTTTTTTGTAGCCTTTGTTTGTCTGCTGCCATCAAGTGGTCGAAAAAAACTACTGTTAGTGCTTAGGAGAACGCTTGTGTAGCCTTAAAGTTTCATCCAATTCCCATACCTGCTTAATCCTTGCAGCGGTGCTGGTGCCTATCTTTGGTGGTCAATAAGGGAGGGAAACCATCCACGCAAACACACAAACCTGAGGGCAACCTGAGAGGGCCATTAACCTAGAATTTGGAATAGAGGAGTAAAACTGGAGTACCCAGAAATAACCAATGCATGCATGAAGTGGCATGGAAGCTCGACGTAGAAGGTTTTTTGCTGGGATTCAAACACCAGGGTGTTCTTGTATAGAGGCAGCAGTGCTGAGGAATGCTTCAACCCTACCGGCTACATTGTGTGTTGTTCCAACTCATCATGTCTTCTGTGGATCCTTTTTCTGCAGGGAATTATTCAGTGAAGATCAACTTGGAAGACTTTGATGGCCACCAGCGCTATGCTGAGTACAAGAACTTCCAAGTTGCAGATGAAAAGGTCCAAGTCCTAGGAGTAAATGGAATACATATGCATAGCATTGAGTAGTTGTTTGAGACTTAAAATAAATACATTTTCTTTAATAAAGTAACATCATATCTGAATTTCAAATTTATTGCATCAGAGAAATGGAAAAAGAATAGATAGATAGATAGATAGATAGATAGATAGATAGATTCTGCCATTTTCGTTTAACATAAAGCTAAGCTAGTCTGAGATGAACGAAAAATAAAAGATTGACTTTCATGTCTTAAAACAACTTCAAATGTAAAAAACTTTAAAGTAGTTTAGGAAAAATGTTTTATTTGGAATTATTAACACCTTATTGTCATGATTGCATTGAGAGGCTATTTAAAGGCCAACTGACTATAATTTGCACAGTAAATGAAAGGTTGGAGGCAGAGCGCCAGCAATGATCGTCCTGTGCGAAACACATACTCAGAAAGAATATGTGAATTAAAAGTCAGCAATAACTGTTTCGGTGAACTCTATTTTAATGCTTTTACACTGGTTCACTTTTCTATCGGGTAGTCCGTCTGACTAGAAACACATCAGGTTTAGTTTTCAGTACGTATTTTACACAGCAAAATCATTATTGGCGCATTGCCTCCAACCATAGTCCAATTTAAGGTGATATTACACCTCTAAGTAAAAATGTGCCTTTTGCCATATTCCCCAGAATTAGATAAGGGAGAAAAAAGCATTTTGTAACCAGTCCAGTAATTCCCATTAGCTTTAGCTTAGCATAAACTAATGTAAGTGAATGGGAACTACTAGCATGCTAATAGTTCCCATTCCCTTACTCACTTGCTAAAGCAAACAGACTGCTGCCAGATAAGGAGAATGACTGGGCTAGTTATGAAGTCCTTTTTTCACACTCATCTCTGGAGCATATGGAAACAGCTATTTTTCTTATACTTAGGGGTGAAATATTCTTTTAAAGTAAACATACATTTTTGTAGAAATAACTACCCACCACAAATACCACTGTCTTAAAGGATCCTTCGGCCATTTTAACGTTTTAAGTAACGATCAAAGAAATCCACTTTAGCAAATGATGAATAAATGGTCTTGGAAATCTAGATGCTAGCACCCTCTTCCAATGACACTAGAATAATACAGAATGAGAATGCCCAGAAAGTTTTCTAAGCTGTAAGGTATTAAGAGTGGTTAAACCTTTTAACAGAACGTCTTTAACTTCATGCAAGTCATTATTTTGTTTTTCTGCCAGTAGGATCACTTCCGCCTTACCTTTGGAGTCTATGTCGGCACTGCTGGAGATGCTTTGTCTGGAAGCTATCAGGTTCCTGAGTCCAAATGGGCTAGTCACCAGGGCATGAAATTCAGCACCTACGACCAGGACAATGACAACTACAAAGGGAACTGTGCTCAGGAAGACAAAGGAGGCTGGTGGTTCAATAAGTAAGGGCTGCGCTACCCAGGAGCCCTCACAAAAATTCACGGTTATGTCTTCTTATCAAATTAACGAGTACATGTTCCGTTTGACTTGGATTTTCTGTAGATGCCACTCGGCCAATCTCAACGGCATCTACTATCCCAGCGGACACTATAGCGCTTCCACGGATGACGGTGTGGTCTGGTACCCATGGAGAGGGTGGTGGTACTCACTGAAGACCAGCGTCATGAAGCTGAGACCTGTAGAGTACAAACCTGGTCTTACTAACGACCAGATTACAGTTTCTCTCAAGTCACCTCCCTAGGCGATGATTGCTTTAGCAAATGATGAATAAATGGAAAACATACTTTGCATTCAAAAATATCTTTATATTTGCTAGGGCTATTTCCAGATAACACATAAGTATTCTAGATCAGTGGTTCCCAAAGTTGGCGTCGGGATCCCACATGAGGTCACAATCATGTAAGTGTGGGGTCTTGAGATTCTCTTGAGAAAAAATGTCAATACCAGAAATGTCAATGAGCAAGCATCTGCATATTATAACTTGAATAAAAGATAGAAAGAAACACTTGAATTGATAAAAAACAAAACATATATATTGCTCAATATATTGGTGTTTGATTTTGTTGTCATTTGCTGTCATTGATTTTGTTGCAGCACTTTTTTAGTGACTCAGACAAAATGCTTGGATGTTCCATTAAGAGTTGGGGTCACAGGCCTCTTAAGTGTTTATTTTGTGGGTGAGAGACTGGAAAGTTTGGGAACCACTGTTCTAAATATTCAACCAGGATATTTCCTAAGGAGGGGGTCATTATTTAAAGTGTAATTATTGGACTGTGGCTGACCAGAAGCTGAGTTGCATACCGAATAGGGCACGAGCAGGGGATACAAATGAGGGCATCTGAAAGTTTTGGTCAGTTTTAGAGACTTGGATGTCGCAAGAGGAAGTTGCATCCAGCAGTGTGTGTTTTGAAGGCACAAAAGGAAGTCTGATGTCAGTGTTAAAGACAAGTAACGGTAAAAACAGTGGACTCAAATTAGATATTATCACAGCTGTATGTGACTAAACAAGTGTAGTTAAACTGTGTAACAGGGTAAATTATCTCATTTCAAAACTATCCTATCAAGAGCTTCGCCAAAAATCATAATCAAATGTATTTGCAAATAAATTCATAGAAAAATAAAATGGGTTGCTTTTATTGAGGGTTAGGGTGGTCCTTTGTCTTGCTTTTTGGATTAATGTTTTCCGAGGTGGACAGATTCTGAGGGTCAAAGTGAAACATAAGCACGAGTCCATCTGATTTTCATTATTTCTAAAAGTCTGCTAAGGCCTACTTGTAGTTTGTTGTTGCTTATTGCTTGAAGCAAAACTTATCTTGGGTTCACCATTGCAATCGTCTTGAAATCTCGTTCTACTCATTTGTTTCAAGAGCAGTGGGATTTGATTTCACTCCATCTTTCTATAGTTTTGGATTTTTGTGATTTCTGTTCCTCCTAGACCAGAAATAATTAATAGAATGCCTAAAACAGCCCAGAAGGATTTTGTAACATAATAAAATCCCTTTCTTCTCTAATACTACCATACTAATCGATCCTTGCTGTAATTCATTTTACTACATATCCTAGATTTATAGAAAACGGTTTTCATTTTGAAGATCTAAAATGAAACATATCGGCATAACCACAACGACTGTATCAACATGGCAGTTTTGTTCTTTCTAAAGGTTTATGAAAATGTTCATTGTTCATTCCATGATGAAAAAAATATACTTGTGAATATCTGGAGATGCTAATCCTGTACACCTCAGTCAGAAAGACAAAGTCTTTTATTTTGTAAAGCATGATATTTGTGACAAACTATTATTTGATGAGGTGACTCTGGATAACTTTTAATGTAGAATATTTGAAATATGGTTGTCTGCTTTGAAGGTCATATTTATAATATGGTAATACCCATATTATATGGTACAGGTTAAAAAAATGAATTGTGGCTAAGTGTTTCTGGCAGAAAAGGTTGATAGAAGTTTACTTTAGTGGTAATATATTTCAATTTCCGATCGTTTTTTCATCAGTTTGCATTGGACTCAATACAGGTTACCACATCATACATATATGCTGTTGTATGCCCTACATTCAAAAGAAGAATATGGAGGACATTCTCATTTTGACGCAGTTACCTGCTAATATGGTGACTTAAATAAGCCAAAAATAAAAAGTCTAATATTCATTAGTTATTTAACTTATTCTATTTCATTACAAAATCGTACAACCAAAAACGCTACTGCATCTTTAAGCTTAATAAAACGCTTCGAGTATTCAAAAAACTATAACAATATGTATATATGATGTAGATAAAACTGAAGTATGATTTATCCTCGCTCCGAGTTAAAACCACTACTTCATATTCACGTTGAATGGCGCCTTTGTGAACAGCTGTCTGAGACAAAATGTGTATTTACAAAAGGCACTATTCTTTATCTTTTGGTTCGCTTGATTAAACGATACCGGTAGCCGCTTAGGTGGGCGGCGCTTCTAACAGTGGTTGCTGTGTTCAGGCTTGAACTCCCCGCCCTTTCAAAATGTGTGAAGATTAAAACGAGCGAGACGTTACTGCTTAACGCTAACGCTCATTGGCTGGTACCGCTTTACGTTTAGAGAGAGAGAGGTAGCTAGTCAGCTGGAGGTTTAAGGAGAATAACAGTTGTTTTTGTCGCTCGGTGCTGTTGGTCCTTAACGAAATACTTGTAGTGTGCATCATATGTCCGCTCAGCCGGTTCAAACGATTTAATGTGTAACCATTCGGAAATGTAAGGTTCTTATCGAAAACTCTTTATCGCGAGGTGAGTAAGCTAACCTTAGCTGATGTTGAACTGGTTAGTGAGCAAGGAAGCTAGTTAGCTACCTTCTGTCCGTGCGCTTGCTGGTCAACTGCACACTAATTTTAACTACACGCTGATTGTTTTTGTATAGTTTAGCGCGACTACGTCGCCTTACAATATTTTTCATGTAAAAAAGAAAATATTGGTGGTTTAGTTTATTTACAGTCATTGAGCTTCTCTTCCGCCTATTTGTCTCCAAGGTGACGCTTCTTGTCACTTCATCCATCATCCCATCACCCTGGGTCTCTCCGTCTGTTCTCCGGAAGACTGTTGCCAATTCCCAGACAAGCGCGGTACGTTTCCTGTCTGGAGTGTTCTTGCAGGCGGAGCTCCGTGTCCGTTGCCACCGGTTGGCCCGATGCTAGGAGCGGGGAAGACATAGCGGCGCGGCTCTGGGAGATGTCAGAGCGGGGATGCCTCTTCTTGGAGACAGTCCTGTAGTCGATGGAATACCGGAGTGCGCACCGTATACCTGCCGCCGGAACTTGCAGCCTAACAAGCAGTGATATATATATGGATGGTGGGGTCGCAGCATGCCCACCCCCTCAACTACCACTACGCCGCTGGCTGGAGGGAGTAGCAGCAGCAGCAGCAACAGCACCGGAGGAGACGAGGAGCCCATGTCTGCCAGTCCCGACTCCACCGGCGGCTCCTCTTTCCGGGTCGTCCCGGCTTTCTGCCTGGGCGTGGTGGCGGCGGTTGCGTTTCAGCTGGCCTGGGGAGGCCTGACTCTCACCTCCTTCCTGCTGAAGCTTTTCATCTACGTCTCATTCGCCTTACTGTGCTTCCTGGCCGGGAGCTTCGTTTTACTGGTCAGGAAGAGCCCTCTGAAAGTCAGCTGCTTTGACCGAAGCAGAAGACAGTCAGCTGCTCGTCTGGAGTTCTTCAACAGGCTGATGGTAGGAAAATAACTCCTTAAAACAAATTTAAAACAACACCAACATGCAGAAAAACCTATTTTATAGAGGTCATAGGCTTCTTCATCAGTATCTAAAAAAAAAACAAAAAACAAAAAAAAACCGCTGATTATTTTTTTGGATCAAGACAAAAGCCTTAAGACTCAAATCATAAGCCCGCTTCTGTAATGTGTTTTTATAGATCACGAGAAAAAAACAACTTCACATGCACTTTAAATTTCTTAAGATTAATATTTTTTTTTTTCCTCCTCTCAGATATTGTCTTCCCAATTATTCCCTTCTGGCTATGCTTTTCTATCTTTCATATCTTTTTTTTTCTTGCATTTTTTCCCCTCAATCTTGATCTATAATGAATGAATATATGCCATTCTGTTTGATTTCCATTCTGCTCAAAGACAATAATGATAATAACAAAAAAAAAAACATTCTTTAAAAAGAAAGATGATGCTGTTTGCTGCTGGCTCGTCTTTCATCTGCCTCGTTCGCCGCTGCGTGCCGATGACCTATTGATGCTGACATTGAGGGGGAGATCGGCACACCAAGTTGACATGCTGCATGAGCTCTTGACAAATGGAAGCTGCCTTGTCCTTTAGGAATACGGTTTCCCCATCCCTGTTTATAAACCGTTAACTGCTACTGCCTTCAGACCCTCCCCCATGCCAGGTTGAAGTGAAGTGACCTGCTGGTGTTGTCATTCCTCAGGGTCGGTTTTTGGTGCCTGCCCAGGAGCTGAGCTTGAGCAGAAGAGTGGTGGTGTCACACAATGTGGACAAAGCGCTGAAGGAAGGTAATTAATCGCCTTTATGTCATAGGGGTTTTTCCGGCCTCCATGTTTTCACATATAAAAATGTGAGCTCTTTGAGAGCCCTACAATGCCTTATTTCCACTAGGGCCAGTACGGTACAGTATGGAACGGGTAGGTTGTGGTTCCATTACCATCTAAAAAGAACTGTAGTGGGTGAGGATGTGGGCGAAGTTAACTTAACAAAAGCTCCACCAAAAAGCATCTTTCTTCTGCTGTTGAAGGTTTAATTTTTGGAAATCAGATTTTTTTTAACCAATGTACTACTTAGACTTTCATAGCTCAGAGTCAATCTAGCCATCTTGTTTTACAAGTATACTTTGCAGCTTGTTTTTAGTTGGACATTAAATTTTGAAAATATTTTTTGTCACTTGTAATTTGGAAAAAAATTATTAAAATCTGAAATCAGATTTGGTGGGAAAAAGAGATTTATTTTTTAACCCATATCACCCAGCCCTACCTCCTAGTGTTTCTGTAAATATTCATTCTCTATTTTGAACCTTTAATCCTTTAATGTAAAATGACAGGGGTTTGGTCCTTGTTTAATAATGTTAGTCAGAGGAATCATATTTTGACACAAAAATAAATAGAAGAAATACTGCATTAAAAAATCTCAAATTAAAAGTACTGTTCTGCAGTTAAAATTGTGTTTTTGGTTTCATTTATTGAAATACAAAACCTAAAACTAACTTAAAACATTTTAGAAATGAAATATATATAATTTTTTAAAAACAAATCTAGAAACAGTCTTTTCTCAAACCAGGAAGAATATCTGTGAACCTAGTGTGAAAAAAGACTTTTAATTCTGCAGTGGCGGGACACGAACCCACTACTCCCAAACAGTAGTCACTAACACTAACCACTGAGCCAACATGACAACATAGTGAACTGCATGAATTCAACAGTTTATATACCCACAAGATCCCCACATTGGTTAGGAGTTATATAAGTCGCGACTCACTCTGATTTCTTTTTCATTTTAGGCTGCTTGTAGTTAACTGCTGTGCGCTGCTTATTTGATACTTTAAACTATAGCTTACTGACAAACAAACAACTCCAGACCAATCAGCTTCTACCGCTGCTGCATAGGAGTGAGAGGGATATAATGTTACCGTACCAATCAGTCCATTGGTGGGCGTTTCGGGTCGCTTCGGCATACTTGGTAAAAAGGAGGAGGTAGTCCGAAAAAAGGGGTCGGCTCGGGACGGGCACAGGTAATGGAAACCCTGCAAAGCGTCCCGTTCCGTACCGTACTGGCATTAGTGGAAATGGGGCACACGTTGTAGTGGTTTTGGGCAAAAACTGCTTGCCTGGGCTGGAACAGTTATGTAAACATAACACATCCACAGATTAGAGATTTGACATTTTTTGGTACTCATTTTGATGATGTCATCAAGCTAACCTGTGCCTACATATTTTGTAACAGGTATCCAAAGAAGATAAATATGTTGTGTTCAGTGTTTGTCTTTACAATAGATTTTGCTAGTTTTTATTAAAATATGTGCAGGTTTCCTTTTGCTCGATATTAAAGGTATAAATAAGTAACCAGGAAAGAAGATGATTTTAAACTTTATTTTCATTACATTAAGCTTTTTTGTAGTTAAGATATCTTCATCTTTATGTAGTGAAAGTCTTTGTTTTTTTAATAATTTTTTTGAAAAAGATGAAACTTTTTTTTATGGATTTGGCACAATAAACTTTCTTTCTGTGGCATTATAAACTTTTTTGAAGTCTGCTGCAATGTATCTGGAAAGTGAGAATGCTCATAAGAAGTCATCTATGCTGTCAAACGCTTTGACATTTCCACTAAATTAATTTAATCACGATTGATTATTATTCCTAAATATGACTGAAAAACTACAATTTTCAGTGTAAATAAGGGACAAAACTGGATGCGGTAGCTCTTTTTTCTTTGTAAAGGAAATACAGGAGAGATCCATGGGACTTTTGTTTTGAACTCGTCACATCACATTCACACTTGGCTCTATTAACTTATTCGTCTTTAAGCCAGTTGCTAAGGCAAAGTAACTGGTTAACATGTACTGTATGTAAAGCTGACCTTTTCCTATTAATAATGGACAAATCAGAATCTTGTTTATGGGGCTGTCTTACAACAGCCGTGTGTCTTCAGTCAGAGGCTTCAACATTTTTGATGCATCAAAGACTGCTTCTGTAGTGGAGGAAACACTGAACTGTCTATTGAGGTTTTGATTGATTGATTGGTTGAGGTGGGCTCACTCTGTTCACACTTTGAGTACGTGCTACAGCCTCCCTTTAGGCCATTCAGACTATGAGAAGATATGATTAATAGAAAAGGGTGTTATATTTCTTCTGTTCTTTATTATTTCCACACAGCTGCTGATGCAGGTTTTGATCATATAAGGAGGTAGATGACTGTATGTGTGGTCTCCTATAAAAAATATTAAATACAAATAAGGTAGAACTAACCAAAATATATGAATAAACTTAACATGTGGATATCAGCAGCTGTGTTAAACATCACATAAATAAAATGTAATGTAGATTTAGTCATCAGATGTTACAGTTAATAGTTTTCCCATAAGTCCCATGACTCAGCATCAACTTGCCGTCAATGTTGACAATAGGAATGAACATGATGCTCTTATTTTGAAGGTCTACAGAGCTACTTCCCGCTAATGAGTTAGCACAAAAGTCAGGAAAGGTCCCTTTTAACTGAATAATGCGCATTTTAACGCAGCGGTAACTTACTAAGAAATGTACTGAAACTATACTGTGAAAAAAACATGTATAAATCTACATAACTATGCAGCATTTATACTCTTTGCACGACAACAGGGGGGCTAGGTAGCTATTAGCAAGACTGAGCCGACAGCGGAAGCTGATGTAATTGAGGAAAATTGCCACTGACAACTAATGCATTTAATATTTTAGACTCAAAGCCAACATGTCAATAATAAAATACTCCCTTGTGCACAGACACTTGAACTTGGTGCTGCACAACCTCTCTCACTATTGAAATGCAGTTCAATTCTGCCATGGTGTTCAGTGAGGAGAACTGAATGCCTCGCGGGCTGAGTTTTAGGTGAACAGGGTGGGTTCTCTGCATGTGTTATTTGTGTAAAAAAAATAATCAATCGGTTAATGCATTTTTTGACAGCTCTAGATATGATAGGTCAACTTTACTGTCATATAATAAAGGATGTGTCCTTTTCATCGGCAGGTAGCTAATAGTGGCTGCACCCCTTTCCCGTTTGCTTCAGGAAAGGCCAAACCCTCTTCATCACATTAACAATCAAGAATTAATAGGACCCACTGTCCTTCTTGTTTTACTTGTTACCCTTCTGCCTCAGGCTTCTCCAGCACTTGATCAGTCAATATTCAAACTTTATTTATAAAGCTTCTTTTTTGATTAAAAATGCGACTGCTAACCTCCATTAGCTTTGGTTATCTCAGATAGCTTATAGCTACATCGGCCAATCATCAGCAAACCCCCCCCCCCCCCCCCCCTTTTTTTTTTCTCAATTCAATGTCCTGCAAATCCTGTGAATCGATTCAGTCCACCAGCCAGTGGCATTGCGGTAAACATCACTAGTGAGAGCGTTCAGCGTTGTACAACACGTATACAATATTGTACAGTTTGTTCTGCTAAATAAACCATGACAGGAAACTGGGATCAATCTGTTCTTAAACATTGGTACTACCGCACATATTATTTAAAAATTTCCTAAGATACTTAATTACTTGGGTATTTGCTTACCATTAAATCGGTATCGAAGCTAATAAATCAATACCTAATTGAATCGAATTGGAGCCTCAAGAATCTAAATCGAATTGTGAAATTCCTAACTACCCAGTCCTATAGACTACGGAAAGTAAGTTTTGTTTAAGCTGCAAAGCTTTTTACAAGAAGCGCAGCTCATAGAATACTCTAAAAAACGCATGCGAAGAAACAAAGCATTCTGTTTTGTTGTTTCTCTACACCTCCTTGTGTTCAAAATCACCAAAATACCATATGAGATAAAATATCCTTTCAATATAAAGAATGTAGTGCCCAAAACTGCATTAACTACCGATTTCAGCGACTACAGAGCACCATTCTTAGGAAACTATTTCTAGCTGTGGTTGAGCTGACCAATCACAGGCATACGCTCTACGTTGACGGATACGGATAGTTAGAATAATGGGGTCTACTTCGTCCATTGTTAGTAAATGATGGAGAGCTGTTGCGTCACCGTAAAACGGTGCTGCGTTAAACCATCGACGTAGACGGAGAACTATAAACTACGCTTTAGAGAGGCTTCAGGAACAAAAAGATGTACACCTTCTGTGTCATATAGAGCAAAAATAAATTTCTAAAGATTCCTGGGTCAGATCCCGTCTGAGACAGGAGGAGGAAATCCCTTCGTTATTTACGGAACCACTGTAGAGTAAACTGTTGTTCAAATGGGTAAATGCAGGTTTGCGTTGTTTTTACTCTATAATAAATATTTCTGAGGAAGGTTATAAAACCTCACCACTTTGTTTTTGTTTTTTTTTGTTCATGAAGAACTTCCAGTTCATGGAGCTGCAGGAAGCTGAGTCGTTGCCGGCTGCTGTATTTTGCAGCTTGATTTTCGTCATAACATTCCCATGAATGCTGAAGCATTTTGCACAAAAAATACAGATCCACAATGACAGGAGCTATGTGTGTGCGTGCTCTTGGCAAGCAGCAGATGGCTCCAGGATTTATAGTGAGTTAACGAACGCCTACACAGTAGAAGAAGGGGATTTGCTCCAGTGTGACTGGCAAGGGTAATAGGTGATGGCGCTAGATGCTGGTTGACCTTTTGCTCTGTTAGGGATCTGATGACCTATTCTGGGTTTGTATGCAGTTCAGTGTTCAAACCATGGGGACAACATGTGCTCTGGTTTGGATCTGAACATTTAGTTTGAATTAATAGAAAATGTCAAAATCATTAGAGGCAGATTTATACCTCCAGTGTGACATAGGCCTTTATTCTAATACTAGAACAGCTCTATACCTCCATTCTCGCATCTGTTCATCAGCAGCACGGTCTGCAGACTAAATCCGCAATACACCCAGTATTATGGCTGCATGATATAATAGAAGCATTCCATTTCTGATCATATTGGTGGATGTTGTGATATCTTATATAGCATATCTTGTTATATATGAAAAAATATTTCTGAAGTGTTCATCTCTTCTTGCCTCCAACCCTAGATAACAACTAGACTGTCTAGCCACTGAAAGATCATCTCACATCCACCATAACACTTCTTTACTTTCTAAAGTGTTTGTGGTGCAGTAAAGGGTCACCAAAGATATTAGAGGCGTAGAGTACATGAATGCATTGTGCTTAAATACTAATCTAACCCTTATTGCAGTGATATTGCAATACATTGTTGAGCCATGCTTACTACCCTTGTGTTTTCACACGCTATTAAAAATTAGGCTGTTAGCAATTTTATTGTTCAAAAAATGTCAATTTTCGACCTTATGAGGGCATAATATTTATGTTCAGAGCCCCTATTGTGAAGTTTTTTTCTTGGAGTTCTGTCTGTGTTCATCTGATGTACGGGTGCTCTTATTGAAATACAAACATTGACAAAAGAGAAAAAAAAGCAGTACTCTCCAAAATACTGTAAGCAAACACTCAGGAGACAACGCTGTCTGGAGAAGCTAGAAACCAGAACGTTCTGAATACCACAAACATCCTGATAAAAGTTACCTCACTTAGCATAAGCTGATGGGCAGCAAGTAGCAAAGGGATCATGTTTCTTTCTGCATGTAGTTAGTATAAAAATATCTCAAAAAAGCAACATTTAACACTGGATGCCCTATAGTGATTGAAATTTACCTCCTCTACTGAACATTTGTGTCCAAAACCCCTAGTAGTTATATATGGAAAAGGAGCTCGCATCCTCTGCAGTTGTTTATAATGAACCACATCATAATCTAAAGATGCACCAAGGTTTGAATCTGAGCTTTAGGTTTTTGTAAAGATCTGGGTAAATTTAAGTTGATTGGGATTTCTGTTTTATTATCTCTAATATGCATCAGTTTAAGAACCCCATTTAAAGTAAAAATAAAAATCTATTCTTGCTGCTGTGCTGGTCGTTAAATATTTATCTTCATTAGAGGTTACATCAAACAAAAAGAACAAGAGTCCTCTAAATTGATAACGTAATCTGAAGGTAACTAAAAAAAATAAGTATATATATTAGTTTTGATGAACCTATGCTATATCTGTCTTGAAATCAAATAGTATAATTTTTTTATTGCACCACAAAGAGGAAATAAAGCTGTATCAGAAGCAAAGTTATGGGTTATAGAACTATTTAAATTCACATGAGAAAAATCTAAAAAGCAAAATTAAGAATAATATATATACATTTAGGGAAAAATTATGATACTAAAGTACTTTGAGGTTATTAAAAAATGGAAATGGCAAACGGAGATATGAGGGATGTGTAGCAGAGCTGGATAACTTCAAAATGTCTTCCGAAGATGCATTAATTTAATAATTGTGTTAACAGGGATCTGCAAATAACCCCAGCAGAAATGTTATGGAAGATGAGCTAAACAATGTAAATTATTGCAAACTGTAAACGTTTATTAAGCTATTTTTGGGTGCAGAGTATAACAGATGCTGGGAGGAAGGATCTTTGGTAAAAATGCAATACTTTATCCTTTATACTTTTGCTTGGTCTTTAAATCTCGTCTCTGTATGTCTTATGACCTCACAATTAAGATTGTTGTAATGAGTGACTGTCTCCATATTTCTAAAACATTTTTCACCTTTCATTGTGTTTCAAAAAGAGTGAGACGTGAGTGAGATGAGGTTCTCTCAGTCCTCTAGAATAAAAAAAAACTCTCACATTATGAGTGCTTTTACCAAAGTTTCCTTTGATAGTCCTCATTAGTGTTAATTAGCTCTTCTAATAACACCATGAATTGCTCCTGATAATGGGGCAGTACAGTACATACAGATTATTAGCATGTGAGCCTGTGATTGCATATGCTCTGAGTGAGCTGAGCCCGGTTTTCCTCCTACAGCCCATCTGTTCAGTCTATCACGTCATCATGTCCATATGAGAGGTTGTCTGCTCTTATGAGTCATCGCTGTGACAAACTAACCTGTCCTTTCACACCTTGCTGTGCTCGCTGCTTCCTGCCTTTTGAGGAAGGTTAAACCTGTTGGGCTGGTTGCGCGTTGTTCAAACTTGTGGTGTGGTTAAAAATAAAAGTCATAGATGTCAGGGCTGGCAAATACAAAAAAAAAACTGCATTGCATTGAACTGTTTGTCTTCCTATCTGTCTTGTTTCAGCTTTCCTTACGTTATGTGTTTGTAATTGAACCCAACCTGCTCTGGCATCCTTCCCTCTGCCTCTTCCCAGTGTTTGACTACGCCTACAGAGACTACATCCTGTCCTGGTACACCCCTCTGAGTCACGATGAGGGCCAGCTGTATTCCATGCTGCTGGAGGACTGGTGGCAAATGATTGGCCAGTTGAGATCCAGACTCGCTGACATAGACGTTGTCAACGTCGTGTGCTACGACAGCGTCCATATCCTTCATTCCCACTTCACCGACCTCAAGGCTGCATCTGGAAGGTACACAGATGGTCGTTTGCTATATTTGTTCTAACAAATAAGGGATCTAGGATAAGGGACCTTTTATTCTGATGGATGACTCATTGTTGGTATTCCGGACAGCCACATTCCACGTTTGAATTGCTGTTGAAAAGACATCTACACCCACCCGTGTCCCCTGTAATTTCACGCACCCTGATGGAGTGAAATTACATCAATTTGATGCAGCGTAAATGACATTAAAAGCTCACTTCCCTCAGCAATATACACGGAAGAAAACTGAGGGGACAGACAGAGGGCTGATTCACGCATCATCTGTTTTTTTTCATCTCAACAAGTCAGGCGAAGCTTACAGTTTGATCACACCACGGTGACGTCTGGCTCCCCTCGTTGATAGTATAGGAAGAGTGAGGGCAGCAGAAGCGTGTCTTCTGCGGTCAAGTTTTGGAAACGGAGAGATGTGTCGGTTAAAGGAAAAACATAATAACGGTACAACGTTGGATGTGTCATGGCAACCGTAACTCTTATAACCTGATCTGATATTAAGCTCAGACTGAAATCAATGGTTCTGTCTGTTTGAGCAGTTGGCATAGAGTAACAAGGAGTATGAAATCCATTCAGTTCAATTCCGATTATTTTAGTGCTTTTCACAACCAATGTCGTCTCAGGGCACCTTACAAAATGTGCAGTTTATACATAGAGGTACATGGTCAACTCAATCAAATCCAATAAGACAGCTTCATGGTCAGTGGCATTCAGTCTAGTTTGAGTTAGAAAATGTAGAGTCCTTGCTCTGTGTGAGCGGTTGCCTGTCATGATTAACTGGAAACTTGGGACAAAAGCACTGATCCAGGATTACTTTCTTTGTTCAAGAAGAAGTACAGATCTAATGGCAGCTATAGCGCTTTACTAGGGCTGGACGATAATTCAATGACAATATCTATCGATTAATAGACGTGTTTTGTGATAGAGGGGGAAAAAGGGGTAGATAAAAAAAGTTTGATCAAAAACAAATCCCTCATTTTATTCATTATATCCTATCAGTTACCTCAATTCAACAGTCACCCAGGCAGCTCCGTCAGCCATCACTTGTTTTCAAACCACAAAAAGAATCGAGTGACTGAGCTGCAAAAGAATTTTTTGATAGTCCCCAAGTGAATCATTGCCGTAACAAACTTCACCACAGTCAGATTCAACAGCAAGGAGAAAGTTGTCCCAGGAAAATGTTTCAGTAACTCAGGTAAATGTTGATCCCCGTTTTGAACCGATCCTAGACGCACAACACTAAACGTAGTAATAATAAAGCAAATAAAATGCTACAGTCAGTTGTCTTAAACAGGACTCCCTTCCCCCGTCTCACTGGAGAGACACGGGAAACGTACCTAGGTTGTGCTGCTAACAACATGTGTGGCTTTTCAAATTTCCCCGGTTCTTCGCCCGGTCCTCAAAAGCAAAAAAAAAAAAAAAAAACACATAAAAAAACAGAACTGGGTCTGGATAGACCTGCTGGCTTCAGCTCTCAGTGACTGGACTGGTCTGTCTACACTCTGGTGAGTAGCTGGTTAGCTTTAGCAGCTGAACTGAATTAGAATAGGCTTTATTGACAAACAAAGGTTTCAGCCATTAATACAATAAAGTGTCAGAAAATGTTTAAAAGATTATAAAGCATCATGATAATCCTTTATTTCAAAAAATATATATAATATAATGGTTAATATTACGTTTCTTTGTATATACTGATGTTACTCAGGTCTCTTGATTTGTTTCTGTTTCTTACAAACTTAGTTATGATAAAAATAAGTGTTTGAAAAAGGACTTAATTTAATTCTTAGTTAAAATTAGTTTGTAGAAAAATAAAATGACCAGGGAGGCACTTAAAATACCTTTTCTACATGTTGTGATAGTTATTGATATTTAAAGATGGGGCCACCTGTATCATCTATAGAAATAGAGGTCAGGTTCAGGTGTACATTCTATGACAAAGTAATTGTATTTGGGGACATATGAATAATGGCAGCAATAACCATCAACAATGCCTAATAGGAGAGTAGTAGGAGAGAGTGGCAACGTGATTAGAAAGGGTCAGTATGTCCTCCATTTGTCTAAGCCTGTAGCAGCATAGCTACAGAGATGGCTCAGGATGACCTAAGCCACTTCAAAAAGAGCCAGAGTTAAAACGTTCCTTTGATAAAGCTTATAGTTAAACATGTTAATGATGTTATGTGCACAAAGTCACTCTCACATACGTTAATTGATTTCACCAGTTGAGCTTTTTAGAGGGCTCTGTCATTGTCAGTTGGTTTAGATTGACTGGTTTCCTGACAGACAAGTTAGTGTATAGATGATCTACACAGTTTACCTTGGAGTTGTTTCAGAAGCCTACTGTTGCCATTCACTGAGTTATTGAAAGGCCTCAGTCCTGTGAAAAAAAACGGTGGACTTTGTTGAAAAAACAGATTTCGTGCCAGGAAGCCGGCTAGTTACAATTAACTGTATCATTTCTTATAGATGAAGCTGTTAAGTTCCCAACCAGTGTTCAGCCAGAAGCGTTTGGTTAAGGTGCACATTGCTTGCTAGTATTTAATCAGTTAATGGCTCATACACCTGTATGTACACTAGGGCTGGGCCATTAATTATATTTTTATTGAAATCGTGATATTAAAAAGCTTGATCGTAATTAATCGTGTGGTGTCTTTTATTCGTTATGCCAATGGACCAATCCAATCGAAGCACTGCCTTGGTGTCAAGCTAACTGGCCAATCAAGTCGCAGAAAAAAATTTACTACTTGAAATGAAAGTGCCATGTCAAGATTGTAAAACAGTGATGTGATGTTCGATTCACTTATATTTATAGAGCACCAATTCACAACAAAAGTCATTTCAATACAAATATACATTCAAATCAGTTAAGTTTTCTATGTAAGGGAATCCCAGCAGATTGCGATGAGTCATTGACGTGAGGTTGTGCCCGGATCATGCAGACTCCAACCACAGCAATTCTTCAGCAATCCCTCATACTGAGCAAGCATGTGGCAACAGTAGGGAGGAAAAACTCCCCTTAACAGGGAGAAACCTCCACCTAGCTCAGTACAAGCGGTCATCTGCCACGACCGTCTGGGGGTCTGAGAAGACAGAGAAGAGACAGCATTGAGGATGCTCAGTTACTTTGAGCATCATCTGGACCAACGCTCCCCATCCAGCAGGGGGGGCGTTATAGTTAAGCAGGGTACCAGACTGGGTGGAGCTTCTATGGGGAGAAAAATAATGAGAAAAATGGGTTAACAATTGCAATAACAGTTATTGTTGTTTTGATTAGACAAAATCTAATTGAAAATAGTGATCGTTCAATGTAGTGAAAATAATTATGATTATATTATTTTCATAATCGCCTTGCCGTAATGTATACCAATAATAACAAAGACATGGCGTTATCATTCATGAAAGGTGAAAGGAGCAACATAGATTAACTGTTGAAGTGAACATTTTATCCGTTTCAACAAGAAAAAAGGAGTAAATATGGGAATTTAAGCTGGTGTAACAAGTGCTGCAATGTGATTGCTTGACAAGCAGTCGTCTGAATTTTTTTCCCAGTTTGCAGTGGTCAGTATTTGTCACTCATGGTACAAGGAAGGTTATTGATGCTCATGAAGGCTGATTCAACAGACAACGCAGTTGTCAGCTAATGCTCTCTCTGATAGCTAGCTGTCAGAATACACAGCGCCTTGTAGTATGTGCCATGTTGGGCTGCACACTAGTTAGTTTGTCCATTAATAAGCCTTTATGCAAAATGTTTATGGGGTCAGAGTGATACCAGCTTAAAATGAAACTGAAAAGACATACTGGCACTGAAAATAAAAATTGCCATTGAAAAATATATTTGTAACTGGAAATCTGAAATAAATGTCGAAAAAGATTCAATGAAACACAATATATGCATTAAATCAATCTACTCACTATCAAGTTTTTAGATGTTGTTTTTTTTTTTTTTCAATGCCGATCTTTTTTCAGTGCTGCTGCTTTTCACCTGATACTCATTTCATGTCGTTTATTAGGGGTGGGGTTTCTTTAGTGAATCGTTTTACTACCGGTTCTCTAACACAGCAAATAAAGGTCACTTGTTCTTTTATATATTTTTGATTCTAAAATGTCCATATATTACAGCAAAATCTATTAATATAACGTTCTGTAATGTTTAATTTTATATCACTTTTAAGTTAATTATTCTATAAATTCTCATAAAACGGAGCTGTGAAATCCTGACTGTCACAGTTGCCTAGTCGTTTCTGACATTGCATTATAAACCTGATGTCATGGGTTTGATTCCATCTACAAGTGGAGTTTTTTTGAGGCTGTTAATCATTTTTCTTCAACCAGGTGTCATGATCCCATAAGCCTAGTTTATGGTTCTCTGTTTTGATGGAGAATGATTGACGCGACGCCATTATCCATCAACGCAAGGGCTCTCTGTCACCTACGCAATGACACACGAGTAGAGAACCATTTTTTAACTATCAGTCTCTGTCAACGGAGAGCGTATGCATCTGATCGGTCAGTTTCAGTAACAGCCAGAGATCGCTTCACCAGAATGGTCCTCTATAGTCGCTGTAATCAGTAGTTAATGCAGCGTTTGGCCACTATATGCTTTCTATTGAAAGGATAATTTATCTAATCTGTTCTTTTGGCGATTTTTAACACAGGGAGGTGTAGGAAAACAACAAAAAAGGCTGCTGTGTTTGTTTCCATGTGTTTGCATGAGTATTCAATGAGCTGCACTTCTAGTAAAAAAGCTTTACAGCTTAATCAAAACTTACTTTGTGTCGTCCATTACTCCTTGAGGGGGAATGCATTTCCAAACCTAGAAAAAACTGAAACGGCGCTGCGATAGTAGTCAGAGACGCCATGAAAAGTTGGCACCCCCTGCTGTCGTGGTCGAGAAACGATGAAAAAACAGTGGAGGGTAGAGTGGAGAAGCGGACTACTATAAAGGAGAAACGTCTCGTCAATATGTCTGAGTGCAAATTCGTGGTTGGAGAAGCATAAACTAGGCTTTAGTCGGCTGATGGTATGTAGGCGGCACAAACTTTTAGCTTTATGAGATCCATCAGCATTAGCTTAAATCTTCCTTGTGCATAAATGTGCTTTACTTAATATAATAACATCTCAGTATAAAAAAATATGAGAAACATAAACAAAAGTGCACTTGCGTATTAACTCTGTTTTGTGGACTCGAACCCAAAAGTAAGCAAACGGTAATTCATTTAAGTTGTATAAAATTAAACATCACAGACCCTTTTGTGGGTCAGTGAAAATTCCCCGTTTTAAAAGTGGTTAAATTTCATATTCTAAGATCCCTTCATCCTAGAAGAACCATTTCAATGTTCCAACGAAAGGACAAAATAAATACTGAACAGATTGTCCCCGTCCTAATCTGTCTCTTTTATTTTTGTTTTTTTGTGTGGGTACAAAGACCAGAGGAAGTTACTCGTCCGTTTCCCCTCCACCCCTGTTTGGTCAGCCCCGACTCAGAGATGGCCTTCCTGCGCTGTGTAGCGCGAATCCTGCTGCTATGTCTGCTGCCACAAAAGGACGCAAAGTCGCACACACTACGCTGCTGCCTCACAGAAGTTATAACGACCAAAGGTACCGACGTGCTTCAATATCTCTATTATCTGGAAAAGTATATTAGAATAAAATTTAAAAAAAAGAGGATACAAAAAAAGAGTCACTGATTTATCACTGTTCTCTTGTTAATGTCTGATCAGAAAAGTGGGTTTAACAGTGTAGTTCTGAATTCTGTGATCGAAGCTCCACTAATGTTTATTTAGAGAGAAACCAGTGAGTAATGGGCAAAATGGAAAAAAAAATCCATTATCCCCACAGCTTTAGTGTTATGATTCACAATGAGAACAAGGAAATAAAGGACATGAGCTTGGTGTGTATCTAAACTGAAAACAGAGATGGACAAAGGATGCTGTTAACACTACTATGCTGCATTTTGTTCATTTTAGTTATGACCCAGCATAAAGCTCCTTTTAAGCTGATTATATTCATGGCCAGCATCTAAAATGCCATCAAACTACAATGCCTTCAGAGTTGGAATTGGTTCGTTTTAGGAGTAACTCTCACAGTGAGCCTGCAGCAATCTAGTTTCACCTCTAATAAAACCTCACCAGGATCCTGATCTGGATCTGAACCGGATGAACGAGGAAATGAATGGAATCTGAGAACGTTTGTGAGAGAAAACCTGCTGGTTCGTCTGCAACAGTTAAAAATAGGAATTGGATTTACACAGTGTGTAAATAAAACTAGTTTCTGTTCTGCGTTTGGAAGGAATGCATGCGCATGTTTTTTGCCCCCTCTTGTAACCTGAGATCAAAGCTCAGCCTTCCTCCCAGCTCCAAAACGTTGTGTTGTGCTTGTGTTGCAGTGTTGAAGCCTCTGGTGGAGGTGCTCAGTGACCCAGACTCCATAAACAGGATGCTGCTGTCTCAGCTGGAGCAGAGGGAGCAGCAGGCTGAGCAGCAGAAAAAAGCCTACACCTACGCTGCCTCTTACGAAGACTTCATCAAACTGATATCAACTTCTACTGATGTCAATTTCCTCAAACAACTCAGGCATGGCAGCACCTGCTCACACACACACACACACACACACACCTATCTATACACACATGCACGGCCTCATTAAACACAGAATGTTCTGTACCTGCACAGACGTTCCCCGAATGCACCATGCTGTGTGTATAAATTACTCAAAAACAGACAGCTTAATCACTAATATTTTCTGCTGCTGTTGGGTTTCCATGGGAACAGAGCTTGTCTCTAAAGCAATGTGCAGCATGGACATAAAGGGGGTTAGATATGATACTGATATATTGTGTCATTAGTTTGGGAAATAATTGGCTACACACTGACTTGTAACGCATTTTATCAATTGAAGAATCAAAGGAATGTTTCCTGGTAATAATGCTGTACCTCTTGCAGGATAGGTTATTCTCGTATGCTATTTATTTCCATTGAACAGATGTTACTGATGATATTTTCCGCTCTGTATCTCTTTGCAGGTATCAGATAGTGGTAGAAATTATCCACGCCACCACCATCAGCAGTTTGCCTCAGCTCAAAAAACAAAAAGGTAAAAAGAAATCAAAAGAACGCCAATTCTTTCTGAAAGGATAAACTGCTTAAAGAAGAAATGGCTAACTACTAACCAGTAGGGGTGAGCCATGTTGGGGCCTCACTAATACTTTTGTCACATTTTTTTTCTTTCCCATTAAAGCGTTTTTAAATTCTTTCCATGGCTATTTACTTTCTGCTTTTAAATCCATTCAGTTTCCCTTAACTGAATGTGCAAACTAATTTATTTTTGATATGTCCAAAATAGGTTTCATAATTATAACAAGGTTATATTTTCCATGAAAGCTAAGGGAAATCTGTTGGGATTAGAATTATAGGATAACCATATTTTAGTTAAATAAAAAGGACCATTGGTCTAATCCTTAAACACTTCATTCAGATTCTGTTTACTTAAACAAGATGTTTGATTTTAACATATTCAAAGTGTTCCTGTTCTAAATGGCTTTTAAAAGTCAACCATTACAGAAACGACTTTAAACTCTAACCTGAAATTATTCATCTTCTTCATTATAGAAAAATAACAATTACAGCTTCCTTTATAGCTTATACAGGACCGAAATGTCCTAAAAATATGAAATTCTGAGAAAATTAATATTCTTTTTGATTCAAAGTACTAGAGGAGCAGCATTCTCCATATGTGCTCCAGTCTTTGGTTTTGTCTGTCAGTTTAATGCACGAACTCTAATGTTGCAAGGGGCTTTTTTTCTTTTTTTTTATCAGTGTGCCATATCGGGATGATTGGCTGCATTCAGATACAGAAACTAACCTATGAGCACAGTCTTGAACGGGACGGTGTGAAGGAAATTTCCTTCGTAGTTCATCTTTTTTCTAATTTCATTATGAATAATCATATTTTTCCGATTTGTTACATTTTACATCGCAGTTAAATCATTTATGGTGAATCGGCACACCCCTACTAACCATTGTTACCGTCTTCTCTTACTAAAAACTGTACAGGAGATTTTTTCTTACTTAACCAGGCCATCAGCGTGTGTCTAATAATGTTTAACAGCAGACAGGCTGGAAACATGGGTGATTAACGGATTTCATTAAACACTACAATGCCTGCTAAAAAATACTGTATTTCTCAGAGGGGAAATGAAATGTAGTCTTAATGGATATCCTCCAAGTATCTTCAAACAGTCATTTCCGGTGGTGATGCTGTGGACCAGAAGGATCTCTGGTAGCAGTCAATGTTGGAACAAATCTGAAGAAGCCTCTGACTAATGTTGTTGCTGTATGACTTTCTCATGACTGTAATGAGATGCTAACAGCTCTATATACAGGCAGCATGGACATATCCCACAGTAGCACCACCCTTAATAACAACATCAGTTTGTTGCCAAGCACTGCTAATTCACCTCAGTTGCTTTTGCCGCTCCTCTTTAAATCACACAGAGATGCCTCCTTTTCCAATTTCTCTAAGATTTAGGGTTGTAGCTACTCTTAACGATACTCCTTACCTAAAACAAAAGGGCAAAAACACAAATAATGAACTATAATTGTTTTACTTTTTTTAATAATTGGGACAGCAAAGCATAGAAAATAAAAACTACAAAATAAAAAGTAAGGAATTAATAACTTAATAAAAACATTATATAAACAAATTATTTTATATAAAAAAAACCAAAAATACTATGTTTTCTGTTTAAAGAACTTTAAGGTATTCAAATAAAAAATATCAAAAATAACTTCCCTATAAAACAGGGCAAGAGCCAAAATGAAAGATTTTTAATGCTAAAGTGTATAGTACAAAATAAGCCCTGAGAACATTGAGAACAACAATATAACAATATAACAACAATATAGCATCCACCCATCCATTTTCTGTACCGCTGCTTCCTAATGCTGCAGCACTCAGGCAGTCAAAAAACTCTCTGTTTGCATTTGGTGTATTTTAGCAAAGCGTTTGGTCAAATTACTCATCCTCTGGCCGTTGCAAGCAAAGCTTTTATTGCATTGCTGACAGCATGCATTGACGGCTTCTATTTTCGTAAAACGAAGCCAAAGTTGGAATCGTTTCGTTCGCTCTGCCATCATGTAACTGGTGGTGAGGAATGCTTGTAGTGAGAGCGCTGCCCAGCAGTCGCTCCTCACACCATCAGTCCCCGCGGCGTGTGTGTTTGTTAAGGAGGAGCAGGCTGCCAATACAGTGTTTCGCTTGTGTTTTTATTTCCCGCAAAAGACTACCTTAATTTTACCGTTGAGGGGACAGATTAGGCTGAAGTTTATCAGAATCAATCCCGGGGCTAATTTATTACCGTGTTTCAGTACCCATCCCTAGGTCTATAGCAACTATTTTAATGCTGATTTTATTTGTCCACACAAGGGGACTTTCCCAGCTTTTTCTTCATCCTCTCATTCAGAGCGCAAAGGTAAAGAGTCTGCAGCCATGAAGGCAGACCTGCTGAGGGCCAGGGACATGAAGCGGTACATCAACCAGCTGACCGTCGCCAAGAAACAGTCCGAGAAACGCATCCGCCTGCTGGGGGGACCGAACTATGAGAACAACGAGGAGGGAGGAGCAGCCGAAGACGGTGACGAACCGCCGAGCCAGAAGGTTAGACCAGTGAAAACAGTGCAGAGAGTTTCATCTCGCAGAATCTGAACAGAATAAGTTCAGTGTTCTAAATGAAATACTTGAATGGCTAAAATCAGACCTTGGTTTTTTGTTTGCTCCTTCTCCATGCAGATCCTCCAGTTTGATGACATTTTATGTAACCCAGGTTACAGAGAGCATTTTAGAGTTTACATGGAGAGAGTCGATAAGAGAGCTCTGATAAGCTTCTGGGAACTGGTGGAAATGCTGAAAACTGCTAATAAGGTATTCTGTACACACATTCCCCAGAGTTTAACCCAGCAGTTCCTCTACTTACAAAAGCATAGTGAAATGTATATCTAATGTAATAACTTAAATCAGGGTGGAGATATGCATTATTTTCTAAAGGAGTCCAACTGGTTTTCCTTCAATTTAAAGACACACTCCATAACTTTGCAGATATTAGTCCTCTGTCACCATCTCAGGGCTTGTGGTGTAATGTCACTGTCGTAAAACCAAAGTGCTATGGAGCAAATCTGAAGAAGTGAACTGGTGGTGTTAGAAGCTCGCCAGCCGGAACAATAAAACATCAAACTAACTGCGTGTCAGTTTGTAAACCATCAAACAGTTTTCACAGCACTGTATCCAATTATTATGACCAAATAACCCTGGAGAAGGCATTTATTACTTACCAACACAGTAGCAACACGGCTAGTTCAGTATCCATACATCCTGCTGTATCTCTGTCTCTCTCACATGGGCTGCCCGCACAAACCTGAAAAGTTGTAACACTGGGTTTCAGATGCTAATCCTACTTTGACCTAAACTGAGTAACTGTTTGACAGAAAGAAAATCTTTGACAGCAGAAGGAAATGTTCTCTGACCAGCGTTTTCTTCCGTCTTGCAGCATTGCTGCAACTTTCCTCACCGCCGATTCACACCGGGCACAGAACGTATGCGCCCCGGTCTGAATCAGATGTCAACGAGCCTTCTGCATCAGTGAAGCTCCGGCAGCTTTCAGCTCCTTTTCCTCAATTGTGATAACGTTCAGAATTGAAGATTCTGATTTCCTCAATTTTGATAACGCTGATAACTTTTTTTCTTTTTTGGTGAATCTGCTATAACTTGACTCTCAAAACCACGGGTTTGTTGTATCATTCGGTAGTGCGTAGCATACAGCCGTAAAGCAAAACTCAGCCTGTACATTTGAGGAAGCAGTCAGTGGGTGAAAAGTTGTATAGCGGGGTAATCAAGAGGACCCTCCCATGTCGTGACGTCTCTGAAAACAAACATCAAAAATGGTGTTGTGTCAACAAACGGTTTCGAACACTCGTGTTTTTATGGTGTAAAAGTTACGGAATGGGTCTTTGATAGGTCTGGACGGACAGATTCTGTAGATTAAATGATTTCAAAGTTAGCCGCTGAAACCATGACTGAACTTATTCCAGTTGTTTCTCTTTCTGTTAGTGTTTAAATATTTAAATTATTTAGTATAATTATATTTTTAATTATTTAGTGTTTAAGTATTGAAATATTTTTTTAGATGCATCGCTGAATTTTCTGTTTTCATAAGTGGGGATGTTAGTGTGCAGCATGTAAAGCTAGAGCGAGTATTTAACTGGTTGCTGTTGGGTTTTTACAGAATGAAGTTCCCCAAATCGTGGGGGAAATCTACCAGAAGTTCTTTGTGGAGAGCAAAGAGATTCAAGTTGAAAAGTTTCTTCTGAAGGAGATCCAGCAGAGTCTGGTGGGGAACAGAGGAACTGAGGTCTTTGTCAGACTGCAGGAGCAGGTAAAATACCCTGCAAAGGAATTGTTGGCTCTGCAACTTCTCCACATTTTGTCATGTTAGAACCACAACCTTCGATGTCTCGCTCAGGGAATTGATCAGATTTGACCTAAACAGCTCAGAACATAATTATGAAAGAAAGGGATACATAGAGTTTAGAACAGAAGTCCTATTTGCCACATTCTATGAAAGGGATACAAAGAAATGCTTTGTTGTGGAAAACTAATAGCGCACATTAGCCCATCTACACCATCTGGGGTGTGAAACATGATGTCATCATCATGCTGTGGTGGGCTTTATACATGATGGGAAGATGGATGGAGGTAAATGCACGACAATCCTAGAGAGGAAAACCTGTTGGAGGCTGCCACAGCCCTGAGACTAGGGTGGAGGTTCACCTTCCTGTTGGACAACTCTGAACGTGAGCTGCAATAGAACAGTTTGGATCAATGCATGTGTGTTAAAATGGCCCAGTCAAAGTCCAGATCTAAATCCAAGAGTGTCCACAGATGCTCTCCATCAAGTCTCGTTGAGCTTGAGCTGATTTAACAAAAAAATTAGGCAAAAGTTTCAGTTGTTGATTCATAAAGCTAGTAGGTATATTACAGGTGGGTCTACACAGTAGTGACAAAGAGGGGTTCAATACAAATTCATGCTACCCTTTTCAGATAGTTATTTGTAAATTAAAATATTTTTTAATTGTTTGCTTTATAATTGCATAGTTATTTTGGGAGTCACACCAAATACATTAAAACTCGTGGTACATGACAAAATATGAAAATGTACATGGAGTATAAATATTTTTGCAAGACACTGTTTAAAAAAACAAACCCTAACAATTGTTTAGTGTGCTGTGAGATAAAAGGGTTACTTTTGCTTTGCATAAATTGCTTTGCTTTTTAAAATTCCAGGTATATTATCATTATTATTGGGTTCAGTCAGTTTGGTACCCACTTATAGGAATCCAGGGGTTTTCTGGCTGATCCCATGCAGAATGTTTGTGTGAGAAACTTGGAGTCCAGTGCAACGTTTCACAGCTCAACTTTAAAAAGTGACACCAAACAGAAAGGAGTCCCAGCTGTCACCAAACTCTACTTTTTGGGAACATTAATGGTTTCTCATGCAGCTACAGTGGAGATAAAAAACAAATGGACCAAACCATAACTTTGTCAGTGAACGCATCTTTAAACAGTAATATGGTCCATAACACAATCTGCTCTGAACTGAATGACTCACCTGAAACTATGTCAAGCTGAATGGAAATATCCCTGACACTCTAGAAAAACTAGCTGACGTCACCATGACTACCAGTAGCAGCCAATCAGCCCAAACTCCTGATTTAGGATAAAATGCATCTTGCCAGTATCCCTGTTGCTTAGAAGATATATTCCCAACAGCTGCACATGCTACATTCAGGTACAGCTGGGGCACTAAGCTGTATATATATATACACACACACACACACACATTTTAAAGTTCCAATCAAATCTCCTGTCAGTTCTATACTTGCAACTTTCAAGTTATAGAACATAACAAAATCCAATTAATTTCAGGAGTTGAAAGGAATTAATTCAGTAAAAAAGGTTGATTTCAGCTTGTTTATGCAGTGCCAAGTCACAACAGGTGTCATCTTGAGTTACTTTACAGGAAAAGTCATTTCAATACAAATATATAAACAATCAGTTAAAAGTTTTCTATGTAAAGAATCCCAGCAGACTTTGTTTAATGAGGATCAAAGTGGTATTTCTCTTGATTAAACTGTACCGAACTGTGACTTTAAAATCTCAAGCGTGTACTGAACCATGATTTTTGTGTACTGTTACAACTTCCTAAAAAACATATTAAATGTCCTCCAGGTGGCTGAGACCATGAGGGAACGCTACTACCCCTCCTTCCTGGTCTCTGACCTCTATGACAGGCTGATCAGACGAGATGAGCCCCACAGCCAATCACAGTGCAGTCCAGAGGAAAAAGGCGAAAGGGTCGGTTACACACTTGCACATAAAGAAAATACAACTGTTATCCTGTTTTTTGTTCGTGTGTATGAGGAGTTAAATGATAGTTTGCTTTTGTCCTCCTCTGTGAACAGTGCCAGGGTCTAGATGCAGGAGAGGAAGTGTGCGATGAGGGTACGAAAGGAATCAATGAGCAAGCCAGCTATGCTGCTACTAAACTACGGGCGCTATATGACAAACTGGAGTACAAGCGACAGGCGCTGGGCTCTATCCAGAATGCACCGAAACCAGACAAAAAGGTAGGAAATAAGCAAACGTTCCAAACCCTCAGCATCCACAAAATATTCTGAGAATCAAGTATTCATAAAAGCTACTTTTAACATGCTTAAACGTTCTCTCTGTGTGTCTGTAGATTGTCAGTAAACTAAAAGAAGAGATTGGAGCTATGGAAAAGGAGCACAGTGAACTCCAGCAGCACATAACCAGGACTGACTGGTGGTGTGAAAACCTGGGCCACTGGAGGGCCAGTATCACCACTGCTGAGGTAACCAGGTTCATTGTTATCATAGCCAACAAACCCAGAACTTAGAAACTGTTAGCTTTACTTTCCATTTGATAACAACGTGCACTGAAAGAAAAGGTTCTTTCAATTTGCTTTATTAAATTGTGTACATCGGTTCATCATAATCAAAATAGTAAATCTGACATGATTTACCATCCTACTCCCAAGTAAAATTAACAGATTGAATTAACATATTTTTCGGTTGCTGTAACATGAATTTATTATATAATGTAGTCACATTGTTTTTAAGTCATTCAAACAAAATGTTTTCTCTTCAGCATGCCTGGAATTGTTTTTACCCTTTCTCAATGTTATTGTGTGATGTGAATACAACTTAGATTTTTTTCCCAGGCCTGGTTTACATTGCCCACTACACCACTGCAGCACAAAAATTGTTTAAATCACATTCAATATTTCTCCTCACGTGGTTCAGAGGTTTTACCTGTGATAACAGTTTTTTTGATATTACTTAAAAAAATATATGTTTAGTCAACTATAGTAGAGTAAAACCTCTAAACACATGAGGTGAAATATTGAATGTGATTTGTGCAGTGGTGTAGTGGGTAATGTAATGCCTTTCATCCTGAAATTGTAAGTTCAACACCAGGCCTGGAAAAAAAAATCAAGTTGTATTAACTTTTTCTTTAAGTGTGGTCCCTAAAGGATCGCAGTGTAAAACAGGTAGAGCTGCACTATACAGTGTCAGTTTATGCATTACAGAAAACTGCTAAGGACGTCTTGCATGCGGTATAATGTAAAATGCTTATATCATTAATTATTTCCTTTTGTCAATTGAACAAAAATAAAAAAGGGAGAATTTTTTTTTGTGTCTGATTAAAAAGAATCGGTTACAAAAAACAAATACGATCTTTTTTATATTTTATATATATATATATATATATATATATATATTCTATTTTAAGTCTCTGATCAAAACTATAAAACAGAAAAACGAGTCGCATTGCCGAATTTGGTTTTAGTATTTTATTGCTTTAGTATGTGCCACGAAAATGGTTCTGGGTGCAAAAATGACAGCAAATATTATTCAACATTAAAACGTGCAAACATTTCACAAACATTTCACTTTTACAGCATTAAAAGATGCACTAAAATGTAGGTAATCTACCATTTCCTTCACAAAACTATTTTAAAATCCAAAGTACTTTGAATACATACGTTTCAACATTATTCTGATTAATCAATGTATTAATCAAATCAATGAAACTTTGATAAACTTAATAAATGAGACTATTTATAAAGCACTTTTCATACAAATATTGCAACTCAAAGTGCTTTACAGATTAAAAATGAGCCCACATAAACCAAATTCCCATCCCCCTCAGATTCAAAAGCATGATCACAGTTATATCCCCTCCCACCAACCCAAATTCAAATAACAAAATGAATCGCTTTCATCTTTTCCTTTTGGCCATCAATTGAAAATAAAATGAAACACGGATGAATAGATTTCATAGGCTACAGTATTTCGTGTGACATGCATTAAATTGCTGCTTTCCAATAATATATGTGGCTGCTTTAAAGCACTACTATGTGACTCTTGCCCTTCAGTTGGGAAAAAGGTGTTGTCTTCTACTGTCGTAAAATCTTTTATGGTTACACCAGGGGATTCACGTGCATTGACAAGCGATACCCTCGAACGTTGCAGATTTTCACGTCTTGGGCAGCCTTAGTTGTTTGTCAAATGTCTTCATCCCAGGTATATTGTTGTTTATGTCAACATGTCATATATACAGCGGCGTATATATAATACTGACTAGTCCAACAGAATGACGCCCAAGTCCACATCGGTCGAGCACCCCTCATCCTCCTTTAGCTCACACCAGCGAGTAAACGCTCGACCAATATTGATTCTTGTCCGGCCCTTTAGTTTGTCACTCTCTCTTTTTCGTTTTAGTCTCCTCCGACTTCGCCTTCTTCGGTTTGGTTGCTGCTTCTGACATTACAACTCTCTCACCTACGCGCGTTAGCAGCCGGCAAACAAATGCTTGTTGGGCTCACTTGGGTTGCGGAAGTGAGCTATGCCGTAAAGCAGCAGTTGAGTTTTGTAGTTCTTTTTGTGCACAGGTAGCCACCCTGACCCGAAGTTGCATAGTGCCAGTGAAAGCGATACAGACCCCGTCAGGCTACGGCATGCGTGTCATTCAACCTATTGTAAGTCGATGTATCATCACAAGGGTATTGGAAATATATTATTAATGTTGAAAAACGACAGTGTTGCTTTAATGGACAGTCACACAAGATGAAAAGGCTTTGGGAAGATTGTGATAATGAAAAATGGAAAGGGGTCGTGTAGGAAAATATAGGTAAACTGTAATGAATATTGCCATCACAATATCCAAAACAACGGTCCTAATGTCCTGCAGCCGAATAAACGACTAAAGCAGAAATTTTGGAACTATTAAGACATTCACTGCATTCCCCTGAATAATTGAAACGTCTGAACCTATGCAGCAGAGGAATAAAGAAGTCGGAAGTTGTTGGTAATTGTTACTGTTAGGGAAAGTCTTTTTGTGTGTTAGGAGTCCAACTAGGTAAACGGCAACTTGTTTAATGACTATAAGAATCTGGAGTTGGCACCAGAAGAAGTACATGCAGCCTTTAGAGTCTTTCTGACTCGTTTTAACATGTATGTTTTCCAATGTCAGGCCGCAGAAGAAGGTGGTGAGACGGTAGCTTGTTACAGCGTGTGTGTTAGCCTGATGGAAGGAGAAGAAACGGCCAACAGCCGCTGGAGCGTCCAGAGGAAGCTCACAGAATTTCAGATGTTACACCGCAAGCTCACTGAGGTAAAGTGACAGTAAGCGTCGCGTGCTCCTATCTGGTTTCATTCTTTAACTTCTGTTGCATTTAATCTGATTCCTGAAGGCAGAAACAGATGGACGGATCAGCCAGAGATGGAAATGAACCACTTTTCCCACGATCAACTCTGATCTGATTGGCTGTTCAACCTCTGAAAGTGTTTCACAGGCTTCTCTATAAGAATCAAAACTAAGGACTGCCATCATTTGTGGTCTAAAATTGAATCATAAAACATGTATTTTAATGCATATTTCTTACATTATCTCATAAAACAATTTGTGCTATTATTCATTATTAATAATTATTTTCCCCTTTATATGCCATCATCTTCTTAACAAACTCAAAATTTGAATGTGAATTGGCAGGCTAGATGTGAAAGAAAACTAGAAATCTGTCATTTGTGAAATGGTTTCATGCCTCAGATGAGCCAATTCCATTTGACACAAAGGAAACCAGTGGGTGCCAACAGTAATAAAGGCTAATAACCCCTCCCACCAATTTTTTGTGTCATAAACATTAAAGTATAATTCAAAAGTGGAGGTTTAATGAGATAGAAACCATATCAAATGGCTGTTTTATCAACCACATTTCATACAGACAGCAGCCATTTTACCTCCTGGCTGATGGGTAATCTAAATCTTTCCAAGTCATGATTGCAACTTCACCTCAGATAGTTCTACTCACTATGCTGTTCTGGTAAAACAAAAACAGCAAATACAGTAGTAAGAAGTTACTACAGACTGTTCAACAGAGAGCACAAGCACGGAAATACATAAAACATTTTTTTCTGGATAGTTATAACCGTTTATGATAGTTGCAGGTATGTTTAGCTGATATTGTGTGCCTGTTGCATACTCAATGATTGCTTTTAATTTGTCCCAGTCATTTTTTTCCCCCTTGTTGTTTCTTCTCAGTGTTTTCCATGTCTGAAGAAAGTCCAGTTGCCGTCACTTAGCAAACTTCCCTTCAAGTCCATCGACCAGAAGTTCTTAGAAAAGAGTAAAACACAGCTCAATGCCTTCCTCCAGGTAACTGTAAAGAACTATTTATTTATACAGGGCATAAGACTCCAACTGTTGGATAACATTGAGTTAAAAAAAAAAAGTACTACGGGTGCTGGGTTCAATTCCCGCCGGGGACACTGTGGGTGCTGAGGATGTGTGTGTTCCCCCATATCATCAGCACCCACACTGGTTGGGGTTGGCGAAAGTGCCTTTCTGTGTGGAGTTTGCATGTTCTCCCCGTGTTTCCTTGAGTAGCTAATGTGAGCTACTCCCACAAAAACATACACTAGTTCTGGGCTGTACACTGCCCCCTCCTGGCTGACTGGGGCGCCTGAGGGATTGGGGAGGATCCGGCTGGAATAACTTAATCCTTCCACACGCTACGTCCAGCTGGGGAATCCCCACCCCCTCGGGTGAAAAGAAATGTTCATCACTCCTCAAAGCATGAAGGAGGCTTGAGCCCAGTGTAGGGCCCTCCTGGGGTTGGCGGAGGGAGAGCAATGCCCAGGAATAGATTAGGGACGGACTCTGGGTGATACTGGGAAAAAAACTGTGGGATAAAAAAAAAATACAATGTACTATTGTTTACACAAAATACTTGAAAGTGTATAACATTATCTAGTTTGTCATTCTATATGAAACAGAAGTGGCACTTCAAAGTGAAAAAGTATTTTAAAATGGATGTAATTTAAGTTCTATCTATTTAAGTTGTTTTTTTATATCATTTTTGTTTTGATACATAGGCTTATCATAGGCTACTCATAAGCAAGTCTAAATAGGTAAGTATTAATTTTAGACTTAAAAGACTTGTGCTTGTGTTGAAATAATCGAAAAATCGATTCTGAATCGATTCTTATAGAAATCGAATCGATTCACAAGTTCAGAAATAGATTTAATTTCTTAGAATAGTTTACCCTTTTTAAAGCTGAAATGGGAAGGAACAGTCCAGATGGCCATTTTAAGTTTTGTGTCTGACAGGGTTAATACAGTTTTCCATGGTGAACTGTGACTCACCCAGTGTTAACTCATTGAATTTCTGGCATATGATTTAGATAACAGTAAAAAAAGGAAGCTTTTAATAGCACTGATCAAAATCAATATTGAATTGGATCAGATTGAATCGAATCGATTCCAACTCTTGAGAATCGGATCGATTCTTGAAATTTGAATCAATACCCAGCCCTAGTCTCTGCAGCTTTGCCTTCTCCCGGTTGTTTGTTCCAGATATGAGGAGCATAGAAAATAAAAGCTGCTTCTTTCCATGTTTGGTTCTGGTTCTAGGGATGATCAGTAAACTAGTGTTGGAGGACCTGAGTGTTCTGGATGGTTTGTACCATGATAGCAGATCTCTAATGTACTCTGGTGCTAACACATTAAATGATTTATAAACTAATAAAAGCACTTTGAAGTCTATTCTCTGAGCTACAGGGAGCCAGTGTAAGGACTTAAGAACTGGGGTGATGTGTTCTACTTTCCTGGTTCTAGTGAGAACACGAGCAGCAGCATTCTGGATCAGCTGCAGCTGTCTGATTGATTTTTTAGGTAGAACTGTGAAGATACTGTTACAGTAATCAAGGCGGCTAGAGATAAATGCGTGGATGAGTTTTTCTAGGTCTCGTTGTGTCATCAGTCCTTTAATCCTAGAAATGTTCTTCAGGTGATAGAAAGCTGACCTTGTTATTGCCTCTATTTGACCTTGGAGGTTCAGGTCTGGCTCTATTATTACACCTAGATTTCTGGCCTGGTTAGTTGCTTCTAGTTGGACCAACTGAAGCTGTGTACTGATATTTAATTTTTAATCTTTTTTGGGTCCGAAGAGAAGCACTTCAGTTTTGTTTTTGTTCAGTTGGAGGAAATTATGGGACATCCAGCTGTTAATTTGCTCAATGCATTTATTGAGGATTTCGATGGGTTCAACTCCGCCTGGTGACATTGAGATATAAAGCTGAGTGTGGTCAGCATAGTTGTGGTAGTTAACATTATTGGTGGTTATAATCTGGTTTAGTAGGAGCATGTAAATGTTAAATAGGAGCGGCCCTAGGATGGAGCCCTGCGGGACCCCGCATGTGATTACTGTGTTTTGTGATGAGACCTGGCTAATCGACACAAAGAAATTCCTGTTCTTGAGGTACGATTTGAACCTATCGAGTACTGTACCAGAGTACTCCTTGGTTCTTTATGAAGTAGTCCACAGTGGAAAAAGAAGAAAAAGATGGGGAAATCCATCCCAGGGAGGTCGTTCAGTATCCTTATGCTGCATTCAGACCGCCCCATGCGTCAGCGTCAGCTGCGGCAAGATTACATGTAAAGTCTATGGTGGAGTACGTCAGAGGTCCGTCAAGGGCTCTGCGTTGTGTTGAGTATGTTGGCTCCGTCAACGACGCTTACGTTTCATACGGCAACGTACCAACGCATGTGTACATAAGTTCAGCATGCTGAAGTTTTTACGGATCCAACGGAGTTAACGCAGTGCGGCAACTAATCGGTGAGTCTCGCAGTAGTTATGTCACTATACACGTATCTTGAAGGAAGAGCGGATCCAGTGAAAACATTTTCAAAAAACGCAAAATTAAAAAATAAGAAATAACACCAAAGTCAGATGGACAGGCACTCCTAAAGAGGAACAGAAAACCTGTAGTTGGTGTCCTGGTAGGAGATTTAAGCTCCGATGCGGCCGAGGAGGTCGTAAAATTAGGTGCGGGACAGACGGAAGTAGCACTGAAAGCAAACCTCATCCATAAGCAGCTCCTGGAGCAAATGATTAAACTCCCCAAACTCAGAAGGCATCTGAATAATGGGCGCTGATGCACCCGATGTCAACGTTGTCTAGCTTTATCTAGCAAATAAAGCCAAGCCACTCTCTCGTTACGATCCACCATGGTTCAGAACGTGCAGCAACAGAGGAAGCCCCGCCCTTTCGTTGTTCTTTCCTCAGAAGCAGGCTATGGAAGCCAAAAAGTACATACGTCAAACTTCATCCGTTGACGCAGACCAAATGTGCGGTGGGAATGCAGCTTTAGGCTGCTTATTACTGAATCCCACCGGCAGAGTAGAATTTTTTTTGGCGTTCTCCTGAAGGCGTCGGATTTTTATTTCCATCTCACGTATTATTTTTAGCAGATCCTGAAGAGCGTTGTCAGAGCAGAGGCTCATTTTGTAATCCTTGTTTTTTTAATTTATTTATTTTATGAAGCAGTCCAAAAAGAAAGAGTTTGGTACTATATCATGTTTTTGTCCTGCTGGGTTGAGCTGGACAGTCCATGCAGAAGGCTGTTCCTCCCTGTTGTTCAAAAATCTGTTTTGAGTTCCCAGAATACTGAAGGAATCTGCTCTTATCCTTTTTCTTAAGACAATAATTGAATAATTGAATCTCAGCACATTGAGCGGCTGTTGAAAATGACATCAACTGTCTCTATCTCTCTCTCTGCATCTTCCTTGTTGCAGAGGCTGCTGACAGATGAGCGACTGTGCCAGTCGGAGGCGCTCTACGCCTTTCTGAGCCCGTCTCCAGAGCACCTCAAAGTAACATGTTTTCTTAATGCAAGTTTGAGAACGATGTAAATAGGATTATATTATAAAAAATTTTTGTTCCTCCATTCAGAGTGTAATAATTGCTGTGAAAATCAGCTGTAAGCTTTGTAATCACACAGTAACTTAATATTCTAATCTGTTTTCAGGTCATGTCCATTCAGAAGAAGTCCTCTTTCTCTTTGGCCTCCTTTCTGGAGAGGTTACCTGGAGATTTCTTCTCCCACGCTGAGGTAGGTACTGATGTCCAGCTTTTCCAGCAGGTCAGTTAAGTCTGGGACGCTTGGCTCACACTGCATGTTCTGGCTGGGATTGCTGTTTGTAGGAAGATGGGGACGATGACAGTGACCTGTCAGATTATGGCGATGAAACAGACGGGCGCAAAAACGCTCTGGCCGAACCCTGCTTCATGCTTATTGGGGAAATCTTTGAACTCAGAGGAAGTGAGCAGCTCTAACAAACTTGTGTCCTGTGACAACATCAGAGTGACTTTATCTAACTGCTTTGTGTCTGTTCTCCTGCTCAGTGTTTAAGTGGGTGAGAAAGACTCTAATTGCACTAGTCCAGGTTACATTTGGACGAACTATTAACAAGTAAATATCTGCATTTTTAGTTATTTTGTGTTTTTCTTTAGTACGACCAAAGCTCTGAGGCTAACATGATCCATTTCTTACTTAGACAGATCCGGGACACTGTAAACTGGATTTTCTGTGAGCAGATGCTGGTGTGTTACATCAGTGTGTTCAGGGACACCTTCTGGCCTGATGGGAAGCTGGCGCCTCATGGGAAGGTCCGAACCGATTCAGAACGCAGTGAAACCAAGGAGCGGGCTCAACAGAAACTCCTAGACAATATTCCAGGTAGCGACGCATGGAGGCTAGGGAAGTGTATTGGCAAGATTCTGCCGATACGATACATATCATGATAAAAAGGGGACAAAACAATATACTGTGCTATATTACGATACTGCGAGTAAGACTGTATATTGTGATGTTTCTTTTTAAATGAATTTAATTGTAGAAAATCTGTCAAAGTATTCCTGACACTCCAGCCTGTTTCATCTAGGGGTGCACCGATCTGACTTTTTCAGTCCCAATACTGATGCCTGGATTTTGCGTATCTGTCGATACCGATCCTATACTATTGTTACAATAATAAACTGTATAACTTCCACTTTATACCTTCTTGAAGAGACTAAAGGCACCAGACTTTACTAACTAAACATAACTAAGACAAAATAACACAAAAATAAAATTTCAAGTGAAAAATTTATCTTTTTGTGAATTTATTGCAGTTTTTCCACATTTTGAGTATCTGTACACGGTATTGGTTAAGTTATACCGATACATGTACATTAGACGGTATCAGGGCCGATACCCAATACCAGTATCTGTGCATCCCTAGTTTCCTCTACAGTATAACACACCCAGTTTCATTAGTAGATCTACTTGATCCACTAGAACCAAGAGTCTGAAAACAGCCACCCAGTAGCGGTCATACTTTTAATTTCATGACAAAATTAAATTCAAATTTGTAAAAAAAAAAAAAAATCCTTTGATTTTGAATATTAATATAATATTGTGGGATAAAATATTGCATTATATTGGCATATCAATATTTTCTTACATCCCAAATGGAGGCATCATGTGTAGCAGGAATGTACTGTGCCATGCAGAAGCATTTGGCCCACATGGACTGGTCCTTTATGTTAAACCAACACAAGGTTATTCATAACTTTAAACAAAAAAAGTGGTATTCTTGCATCCCTACCCACATAGTTATGCTGCTTCCACCATGTTTCAGCGTACGGATGGTGTGTTCAGGGCGAGGGGTAGTCTTGGTGTTCTGCCACTCATATCCATTTGCATGTTGGGGAAAATATCCCAGAGGAGCTGAAAAAGAGGCTTCTTGGATGCAGAGCAGGACCAAAGAGTAGGGAGAGGAGGAGGAAGTTTAAGCCATCTTTTCCATCCATCTTAATGGGCAAGGATCATATCCCCTACTCCAGCGTCTGTTTGGCTTTCAAACAGCGGTGAAAGCAAACGAGTTGCTTCCTAACAACTGATTCCAGGATGTGTTATTGGGAAACATTGTCTCTGCTACCTGGATATTTAGCTGTTAGGATCTCGTTACACCTCCATAAAGGTCAGATTTCTGGAGTTGTACCCTGCAGAACAGTGGATCTCTGTCAATGCGATATTGATTTATTATTTTCAGACTTCTTAGCTTCTGCCTGACCTGCCTGCTGTGTTCAGATTTATCTGGGTTTATACTGATAATATTTGTATTTCGCATTGTGACCGCATGCTTTGGATTTTACTTAGGTTTATTAGTCATAGGGAATCAATGCAAAATTAGGGATGCAACGATACCACTTTTTTCAAACCGATATGATGCCGATAATTGGATCAGAGTACTTACCGATACCGAGTACCAATGCTGATACTGCTCACAGAAAAAATGCAATGAATTACAAGTTGTGACAACAAAGTGATGGTGAATTAGATTTAAAAAATAAAATATTGGTAAAAAAAATGACCACAAAACAAAAATGTATGAGTGAAAAATAAACATTTTCTTTGAATTTATTGCAGAGTTTCCACATGTTTTGGTTTGTGGTATCAGTTAACGTTGACGGATACTTTACATTAGAACGGTATCTGCCTCGATATCTGTGTCTGTGCACCCCTAATTCAAATGCAAGCCATAATTTACAGATCCATATAAATGTAAAAGTATAGTGTCCTTCATAACCCTTCCACCTCATAACTGAAAACTGTCCTCTGTTGGTTTACCACATTACATCATTGTGTTTGTATTCTCAGGAAATATGGAAAGGTTCAAGAAGTTTGACAACTTTATTATAGATACTTCAAGCTGAGAGATGTGTGTGTTTTTGTTTTGGTCAGATGCACTAGCAAATCTCGTTGGCCAGCAGAATGCTCGCTTTGGAATCATCAAGATCTTCAATGCTCTGCAGGAGGCCAACGCCAACAAACATCTGATCTACGTAAGGCTGACGCAAAAAGCATGAAACTGGATGCCGTTATTCTTTATCGAGAACTAAAGCCTTGAGCATGATGATTGTGTCTGACTCTCTCTGTTAGGTGTTGATGGAAATGTTTCTGAAGGAGCTGTGTCCCGAACTGAGAGCATCAGTGGACAACATCTGAGCACAAACGCAAACACCCTGAATAACAATATAGAAAAGGGCGTCCGACGGCGTCCCTCTGTTTCTCCCTCTTCTGTAGCTGACCAATCACAGAGTGCCAAGCAAGACAGGAAGCAAAGGTTCTGGGTAAATGTCTTTGTTAGTCTGAGCTTGGACTGGGGCTGTGAAACAACGGTAAACTGAGCTAACAGCAGCCTGAACCGGGGCCGGCACTGTAATCCGCCCACTGAGGACATTAATTGTATCTGTAATAGAGAGCCACGTTCACTGACGAGCAACTTTTAATTTTCGAGGTTATGTAAAACTTTTTTTATGCTTCTTTAGTTGTTTTCTGGGAACACAGACATTCCAAATCAAAACTAAAGCTGAATTAAAATAAATCTCTTGTTTTGGTGTAAATCCACGATGTTACAGTGAAACCTAATATTTGGACATGAGAGGAGATGACTTATGAAACACGGACTGTACTGATGACAGTGTGGGGATTTCCGTTGCCCTGGGAAAGACTCCATTTGACGGTCATTGCCCACAGACCTCTGAACATTCCTACACTCAGCCTGAGCAACAACACTTGTGTTCTGTGATTCTTGTTGAGACTTCTAATTGTGCAATATAATTTCATGTCATTGTGATGATTTTATTTATGATTATTATTGATAGATTTTATTTTTACCAAAAAAATGTTTAGACAGCGTTTATATGAGCAATAAATCACAAACTAAAGCTGATTACTTGCTTTTCGTTTATTTCTTCATCCGTGGAGGGGGGATATCTCCTGGTATGTTTGTGAAAAAATATATATTATAGTAATTTATTAAAATTCCTCTAAATGTTAGAAGTAAATATCACAAGTTAGATTTTTTCTGTATTTGGAAGTGCACTTCTGTGTTACAGGGAAGACATGTTAGTAAGTAGTTCTGAACCCACAGCACCTGGTGAAAAGAGGAGATGCATAAAAGACTGGGCTGTATAGTATAGTTTAATACTGTATCTTGGTGATCATTCCATGGAATATTTATTCATTTCAGAAATGTATTTTGGTAAATCAAAACCACAAACCTCCACATCTTGTGAAGCTGATAGTTTTGCTCTGCTTTGTTCTTTTTGTTGACTTCAAATTTTTTTAAATCTTTGGTAGAGGTATTGCTGTTTGGGAAATTATTCCCTCAGGCAGAAGTATTCCTAAGAGTATTGATCATAGCATCGCACATATTCAAACATGTCCTGCTAGACTGTTGCGCTGATCTAATTCAGTTTTGTTTCTTTTCAGCTGAGAAAATAAGGGTACATCTAGCTATTGATTTGCTCAATGCATTCAAGTTTGGATGGGTTCATAGTCACCTGGTGACATAATGTAAAGCGGAGTATCTGGATATCTATGGTAACTAATCTTATTGGCTTTTATAATCTGGGCTAGTAGGAGGATGTAGATATTAAATAGAAGAGGCTCAAGGGTGGAGCCTTGGGGGACCCCACATGTGATTTGTCTGTTCTGATGAAGAATTGCCTATTGACACAAAGAATTTCCTGTTCTTCAGGTAAGACTCAAACCAGCACAGTACTGTAAACAGAGTCCACCCCGGCTCTTCAGTCATTTCAGTAGTATTTTATAATCAACAGTTTTAACTGCTGCACTGAGGTCTAACAGGACCAGTCTGGAGGTCATTGAAAACTTTGACAAGGGCAGTCTCAGTGCTGTGAGCATGGAAACCAGACTGAAAATTATCGAAACGGTTGGTCATTGTAAGGAAGCTGTTTAACAGTTGAAACAGCTTTTTCATTAACATGTTGTCCAGTTTGTCCTTTAATAGTGGTTTGATAACTGCTGTTTTTTTTTTCAAAGCCTGATAGAAGACCCACAACATAGAGGATGAGTTAACTATTTGAATCAGATCTGGCACAATGACAGGGTAAACTTTCTGAAAAAAAAAACTGCAGGTAAGATATCATGTACGTATGCAACACATCTGTTTAATATGGTATAGATGTCAGAAATAAAGCCTTTTATTTCTCTTTGTAAAGGGAAAAAATACATGCATAACCTAACTTTGATGCAACCGTTACTTAAGCAAAAAAAAAAGAGTTTTGGTTCTGTAGATAGTTACTATTAATGAGAAGAATATTCCCTCAAAGTGTTTATGCACACACTCTCTCCAGAATCTTATAAGAGTCTTTGTAATTATTAAACTTCATTTAGAGGAACAAACCTCCCAATCTGGAAAAAAGAAGCTCTTCACAGTAATAGGATAATGGTGGCCTGGGTGTTCTAGATCACAAAACACTCAAAAACTGTAAAATAAGCCGGGAATATTGGCAAAAGTCATACTGTGAATTTCTAGAAAAGTTTGGACTCTAGGTTACACCACATCACACGTATTGATATGAATCCACATATTGACATACGTATATTGGAATGGAGAAGAACTATAATCACAGTTTAAATATTCTGAAATAACAAGAAATGCAACAAACAAATTTAACTTCAGTGGCACAGCAATATTCGTTTTCTACCACTACTAAATGGAGCAGAGAATGAAGGTTTAAGAGAGACGAGGGCTCTAACTGCCTAATACTCTTGAAACCTTTTGGCTGATAGCAACTTCATTTTAGCAGGCTGGGATATTTAGGGGGTATTTAGCCAAATCAGTTTTCTCAAAGATAACAGTGTGTGCCATCGGCCACAGGCACCAAACCAAAGGGTGATGGAGAAGATAACACATGGAGGTTCAACATTCCAATTGCGGGAGTGTATTGGCTAGAATGTGGCGACAAGATATGTATTGCTATACAAAGGGGGCGATGTGATATATTGTGAAATCTCACGATGAGTAAGACTATATATACATTTTGACAATATTAAATTCAAATTCTAAAAAGAAAAAGTTGATACTTTGCTTTGGAATATCGATAGAATATTGTGAAATAAAATATCACAATATAGTGGCATATCGATATTTTCTTACATCCCTAATTCCAACCATAGAAACTATAAACTTAGAGAAAAATTTATCCAGCAGGTTTTAACTTTTTTTAAATGGCTTTATACCCTTCTCAGCATTTATTGAAACAATCTTTAGTGGCATTACAGCAACCAAACCCTTCTTATCATTACTAACTACCTTTTTGCATGCTTCCACTGCCGCTTTGAACATCTGCTATAGATTATCTGTCAGATTCAAATTGGAACTCCTGAATGTTGTTTCCAGATAGAAGAGCATTGGTATTAAAAGGTTGATCTAAACCTAAATCCACCAGGAGTATATTTGGTTTTGGGCATAACTGTATATATTTAAGAGCATGTAAATACTCTTAATGTAAACTTGGCACAAAGAGAAAATATATTTGTGTTGACTGTTTGTTGTAACACTGCTAACAAACCATTTCTGCTAATGACAAATGACTCATTTTGTATTGAATCTTTGTATATGTTTTTAATTAGAGTTGATTATGTCTGAAAAAACGAGACCTTAGTGGCATTTTTTTTCTAACACACAGCCACCTCAGTAATTTGTGAGAGAACCATACACAACTGCGTTACTGGACTTCCTCTCCATGCTGGTCACACACTACTGTGGGATGGCTTCTTTCTTTAAGATTAGACAAGGTTCAAGAACATTTTTACAAAAAACAAAAAATAGCAACCAGTATGCTGTAATTTATTTACGTTTTGTGTAATGTGCTAACTGCTTATGCTTTGTTTTTTATTTGAAGTTGTTTCACTATTGTTTTTTAGGATCTACTCTGGTATATTCAATAAGCTTCTGAAGACCAACAGGCCTACTGGGGCCCAAAGGGCTGGATTCCCTTTTTAAGTTTTTTTTGTTTTGTTAGGGATGTGGTTTAAAAGTAAGATTTGAATTAATTTTGATTAAGTTAGGAATATACTGGCGTTGATTATGGTTAGGGAAGTGTTTGGGTTAGGCATAAATGCAGTTACTAAAATAAATGGAAGTAAATAAAAAGTCCTAATACGGGTAAAAATAAGAAGTTGTATGTAAAATTACGTGTAGATGTATTATCACCCAAGGTGTGTTGCATAATAAAATATATATTTTCAATATATTTGAAGAAAATAGAAAAATGCAAACTGATTAACAGAATGCTGGGCTTTTATTCTGATAGTTGGGAGCCTAAACCGGAAGTACTTCTACTTCTAAAACTGTTGCTCTACAAAGTAAAGCTTTAAGGGTATGCTAATGTTGTTGTCAACTCTGACCCGCTAAATTGTAGGTTTGTTTATGCGTCCGGTCCAGAGAGGTAATTCTACCAGAGATAAATGGAAGCGTATGACTACAGTAACGTGTTGATTTATTTAGCGTACAGTTAAGACTGACTTCTCTTTGGTTTAAATAAAGCTAACGGGTTAGCAGTGTTAAGCTTAAGCTAATTTTAAGCAAACGTTTTAAATATTGTTATTGCACACTTGAATGTAACGCTGGCATTGAACGAGAGGAAAAAATACAGGCTTTATCTACAGACAAGTAGGCTATACTAGCTTATTAGGAACCTCTGTCTTAGGAATGTGACGCTTTCCATTGTCGTTGCCTGACAACGGCGATTTAAAGAGACAGTGACCTCTTAAGCTGTGGAGCCGATGTAAGTGTCGATAAAATATTTATTTCTCCCTTCATAATCGCGTTTAGACAGTGATGTAAACCGAAGTGGTTGATATCTTTGCTGTTTTGTGTAGATTCAGCTGAGGGAAATGGATGACGAGCTGGAGAACTTCATCAGAGAACGCAAGGCGCGGGTGGCCGAGGATAAGGCCAGTTTAGAAAAAGACCCTCCCTACATGGAGATGCGGGTATGTCCGCTCCACTTATTCCAATAAACCAGTCTCTTATTTAGGCTATTAAAACATAAACAAGGTTTGAAGTTATTTCAAATCAACAACGACACAATTGTAACTATACAACAAAATATGTATTTGTGTATCATATATTATATAGTCAAAGCCAAACTTTTGGCAGTAACACAAATGTGATTAATGGGTTTGAAAATGCATTTCTTTAATATTACAAGTTTCATAATAACTGCCAAACAAGCTGATTCGGAAGTTAATCAGTTAACTCTGCTTATTCATAAAGTCTGCTGTAGGTTGTGGATATCCCTCGTGCCTTTTAACTCAATGCCCCATTTTGGTGGAAAATAAATAGATCATCAACAGATGGAGATGATTCGGGCATCTGCTCAGAACGTCTCCCTTTGGGGGCTTTCTTGTAACGCCCCAGTGGGAGGAGACCCCAGGGCAGACCCAGAACTAGTTGGAAGGACTTCCTACCCTGGAATGCCGTGGGATCCCACAGAATGAACTGGGGAGTGTCGCCTGGGTCTGACCACATCAAGCTGGTGTAGATGACTTTGCGCAGTGGCACAGCCACCTTACCAGCTAGTGAAATGTGTTCCTAGAAGTCATATTAGGCTGATCCCTCTCTCATTACATCCAACCTTGATGTTCCTCCCCACAGGTAGTGGCTTCATGTCGATCACCTGTTTTTTCAGGGTTATGTTTTGAGCGGAGTTATGTGGAAGAAGAGCCCGCTCTCTGAGTTTATTGCAGAGGAACCCTGGCAGTTCTTAGATTCTTTTCTCTGGACACATAATTTTCCAGATGTTTTCACAAAATTAGAAGGAGGATCATTAGAGGAAATAATATTGCCCCCGTCTTTCATCTTCCTGCAAACTTAGTGTGTTTGTCCCTGATGTTTTTTTTATGGAACGGAAGAGGTTTCTTTGCTGCTCTGCCGATGCGTTCATGTCCAGTAGCTGCCAACATTTAGCAAAAAACAAACAAAACAAAAACAAACTATTGAAGTACTTTTAATCAAATATAAAGTTTCTAAATAATTAACCAGGAGAGCAGACAATTTTGTACTTTCTGCTTTCATCCCCTTTAGCTCTTATTTAGTTTAAAATATCTTTATCTTTATGTTGTGAGAGTTTTTGTGTTACATTTTTGGGAAAAATATTAGATTTTCTATGCATTTGGCACAGTAAATATTTTTATGATGTAATTTTAAACTTTTCTTAAGTTGTTCTGCTGCAATGTATATGGAAAGTGAGAAATTTCATAAAAATATTTCATTTTGAAATATATAAAGAAAATAATATATTGCAGTAAATTTCGTTACCTCAGATTGTTCAGATTATATCGCAATATAGATCTAAGGCCATATTGCCCCACTTCTAGGTGAAAGGCCTCCTTAGTGACTTCTAATGATCTCTTATTATTCTATATTCTATATATGCATGTACTAATATTTAATGAAAAAAATTTGCCTAACCTTGAATCATCTGTAACAACCTCTCCACTTGTATTTCGCAGAGTTCTCTGCTGTTTTCATACCCAACTTTAAGGTATAAATAAAAAGGAAAAGGGGGAGGGGATTTCATAATGATGGATGGAGGTTTTGATTAATAATTAAATGAAATGATTCCTCTGCGCTGAATGATGCGTTCATAGCTGCTCTAGGTGTGCTAGAAGTTGAATGACAGCAGCGCCTTGTGTGCAAAGATTTGGTTTAGGGATGCAACAATACCACGTTTTTCAAACCGATACCCATACTTGGATCTTAGTACTTGCAGATACTGAGTTCCAATACCGATACTTCTACCTCACAAAAAAATACAATGAATTGGAAGACATGTTTTATTTTCTTCTCTGCTTTTTCTTTTTTACATATGATGGTGAATTAGATAAAAACAACTATCAATGAAAATGACCACAAAACCAAAAATATAAGTGAAAAATAAACATATTCTTTCAATTTTTTGAAGAGTTTCCAGATTTTAAGTATGGGTTCATAGTATTGGTTAACTGTAAGCAATGCCAATAAAGTACATAAGAATGGTATCAGCCTGATACCAGTATTGGTATCAGTGCATCCCTAAAAGTGTTACTGAACGAAAGTAACAGTGTGATGGTAACATCTGCATCCCCAGTTTTAATCCAAAAAACTTCCTCTGGTTTTGGCTGACAGGAAAAACCCTCCAGAGCCTACGGATCCACCGTGAAAGAGAACATCCCTCCAAGGTTTACCAATCAGGAAAAAGGTATATATGTTTTTCTTTCTTTCATTCAGGAAATGGCAAAAAGAGGAACATTTCTTTGGAGTTATCAGTCTAGTCTGAGGAGAATATTTTTTTTTTGTTTTGTTAATATGTTAGTGGGTGTGTTTTCAGTATAAAACTCTGCTTAAAATGGTTGGCTGTGTGTCTGGCAGACGAGAGCTGCTGTGTGGGTCTGCCGCTCGGTGCCGAGTATGAAAAGAAGAAACACAAGCTGCAGCATGAGCTCCGCATGGATTACAGACGCTACATGGCTCAGGTTACTGTCTCTTCTCTCTCTCACGCACTCTCACAGGTCATGTATCTGTCCCTGACAAATAGACTGTTATAAAAAAACAAAACAAATTTACTTATTTTTTTTTTTTTTATCGTGTGTTCGACAGAGACGTGTCCCATGAAATCTACAATTATAGACTCATTATTATTGCTTTTATGTCACCTCTCAATAACTGCTAATCTTTGTTGAGTTTTCAACAAGGTTAGATTTGAAATATTATATGACATAGATGGGATTTATTTTTAACAATCCCGGTTGATAATATAAAGTCTTAGCCAAGATTTTATTGAGAAATTTAATACAACAGACCGTGACAAGGTAGCTCGTTTTTTTAGAAGTTAAGGGAAAACTGAAAGATCAAATCAAAATCTGAAAAGTGGGGCCAATCTGGCCTTTAAGAGCCCCATAAGAAGTCCTGGGTATAGTTTACTGCATGCCCTCTACAGGAGACACAAGGCAACAACTCTGTGGAAGGAAGTGCTCTGGTCTAATGAGACTCAGATTTACCTTTGCATGCAAAATATTATATGTGGCAGGAAGCTAGAACCGCACATCATTACATCGTTAATTAAACATCAGAAAATTGGTTACATAAAATGCACCTGAATGAAATCTGGCAACCTGTGTACTCGAGCCGTTTATGTACAGATGTCCCCCTATCTCAAGGTCAGATCTGGCTGATATTTTCACATTTTTCATATCGGAGGTCACTGACTGTGTTCAGGCAAAATATCGCATCGGGACTCATAATCGGATTGGATTTGAGGTTAATAGATCGGATTGGGATCGGAGGCCCAAAAATGCTGATTGGGACTTCCCTAATTTTATGTCGCTGCTGCCAAATTCTCAAAGTTCAAATGTGGATGACATTTTCTGTTGCAGAAAAGCCACTTGGACCCCGTGGAGTCTGGGCCTTTAGTCACCCGCGACAACAGGAGAGACATCAAGGTAAAAAGTTCTGCTCTCATCAAATAATAAAAGGAAAACTAGACTGAATTACCATCACTGAACAGCTGCCAGGAATACATGTCAAATGTTTTAATAGTTCTAGATAGATTTTTATAATTTGACTAATCATTCTACTCATTGTTTTCATTATCAGAAAAAAATATAAAATACAAACAATAAAAACTCTGAAAGAACCATGAAAATATTTTTTTAATAGCTTTTCCAAGTCGACCCATAATTTATTACAAATATCAAAAAATGTAACTTTGCTCGCAAACGTCCTCTGACCAATTGTATTTCAAACAAAGACGTTAAAAGTCATGTTTGGTCCCCCTTTTCAGTTGACCCCTACAGGGTTTGTGTTTATAAGGGGAAATGGACATATGTGTGTCCGTTTGTCTCCTGGAAGATTAAGGTTGTTGGGCTGTCCAACCTTCTCTCCCCCTAGGAGCAGCATGCACTAAGCCAAGCCCAGCTAAGTGGTTGATCTGCTACATCCTCCTCACTAGTGTGTGCATTTGTGTCTTATTAATGCAAAGTGAGAACCAAGGCGCTCCAAGGGAGGAACCCCATCAGGGTGACCGTCCAGCTGGGCGGATGTTGCTTATAGTTAGCAGACTGTCATCAGCCCAGGACACATGTGGGTAGTTGACCAACCAGGAATCCATGAGCCAGCAGGCGCTAGGACTGAGAACCTGAATGAAAATAAAGTGGGGCCAAAAAGGATTTGGCTGCCACTGATTGTGAGGGTTTTCCCACTTAAAAAGATGACAGACGTCTGTAATTTTCCTCAGTACAATAGTGAGAGACGGATTGTAAAAGAAAAATCCAGGAAATCACGTTGTAGGATTAAAAAAATAGAATTTCTTTGTATAATGGTGCAGAAAATAAATATTTAGCAACTACAAACAAACAAGAAGCTGCAAGCAAGAAGTGTAACCATGATGGTTACAGACCCCGTGATCTTTTAAAGTTGGACATCTTGCACAATGGGTGGCTGCTTACTACTTTTTTTTTTGTCAAAGTAGTTGACGATTTCTCACGTTGGGGTGTAAAATGTGACATGGTTTCTCCAGCAGCTCTAACCCGACCCCCCGACTGTTTTCCCCAAGCAGCGTCTGCAGAAGGATGGAGCCTCTCTGACGTCGGACAGGGTGTTGCACAAAGCGCTGCGTCTCCATGAGGAGGACCTGGAGCCTCAGAGTCCTCTTCCCAGGCATGCCGACCAGCTGGGGGGTCTGTTGGAGCTGGATTCTGATGAAGACGAAGCTAAAGATCAGCTGGAGAAGACAGGAGGTAGAAGGCGCAGGTTTCTAAGGCCTGACGCCAGTTGTCAGAAGAGTCTGTCAGCTCGAACTGATGGAAGGTAACCCCTGAAGAGCTGTGCATTTTGTCTTATTTTTAAATTATTATTTTTCTATGTCTGTTTCAGACTGTTTTATTTTCCCATTCAGGGAAAAGGGGGAGCGTGCAGCAGGTGTTTGGAGCAATGGCCGAAGATCAAGAGAACTTAGTAAAAACGGGGATGCTCCCTTTGCGACCGGACTTATAATAGGTAAAAAGGCTTTTCTGCTTGTTATCAGATTATATGCTTTTGGAAATAACTTGTTGAATTCTGATGACATTTTCTGGTTTTATTTCACAGCCCAGAATACCCCAAAAAATGTATAAATGTTTTAAATAAAAATGTTTGAGATTGTTTGCTTTTTTCCCCTACAGTAAATGACTTGGCTTGTTCTCTGTGGATTGTTGTATGTCTTCAGGAGCAGCTGATACAGATGAGGCTTTGCAGAGGAAGAAAGAACGCTACAGGCAGGAGCTGCAGGAGCAGATAGCTGAACAGCAGCGCAACAAGAAGAGGTACAGTGCCTCACAGAAGTATTTATACCTCTTCATGTCTCCTACACTTTGTCACTTCTCAATGTTAATGTTTTATTGGGATTTTAAGTGGGAGACCAAGAGAAAGTAGCACATTTTTAAGAAGTTGAACAGAAACATACATAGTTTCCAATTTTTGTAACTAAAATTCTGAAACGTGTGCCCAGGTTTGGAATTAACCCCCCTGCACTCTGATGCGACTAAATAAAATCTTCCCCAGCAAACTTCTTTTGTTTTCTAAAGGCCTCAGAGCTTTATTGGACAACATTGGTGATCAAACGGCATCATGAAGCAACATCGTCAAGGAACACAGCCGACCAATAAGGAAGACAGTTGTGAAGAAGCTTACAGCTTAGGCACACAATGTTGTGAGCTTTGAACATCTCACAGAGCTCTGTTCAGTGCAAAGACCTAATCCCAGTCCTGAATGCTATCATAAACACACCTGGATGTCCACCTGAGCTGATGGGCTAACAAAACAAAAGCATTTATCGAGGATGAAGAAGATCCACAGTTCAGGTGGGTAAATGGAAGAAAACCACTTTGAGGCTTAAAAACACACGGCCACAGCAACAATGAAATGGTTTAAAGCAAAGTCCTGTGTGGAAATGGCCTAGTGAAAGTCCACATGAGACTAGTAAGGCTTCAAAGCTGATGTTTTCCCACACAACCCAATTTGACTGTGTTTGAATTTTTTGCCCATCCTGCTTTGCAAAAGAGTTCAGTCTGCAGCAGAGGTCACGCTAGATATTTTTGTTGTCCATCATTTTGATCGACAGGGTCTAAAAAATTCCTGTCATAATCTATTGTTACTCATTCGATTGTGTCTTTTTTTTATTCATTTCGTATAATATTAAATCCAAACAAGGTCAACAGAGAATAGAGCATGGATACCCGAGCCCGATGGTACCCGACAGGCTGGCTTCAGACAGGTACTTAGAAAGGATGCTCAGGTTTGGGTTGGCCTCAGTCACATCAGAGGAGTGAGGGTGAAAACGTCCACCTCCATCCAGGCTCTATGAGAGCCTTAGCAGTGTGTGATTTGTGAAAAAAGCAGGGGGGGTATTTATTTATTTCCTTTTTATTCATAAAAATAACAACAGGTTTGTTTTTGCTCGCTGCAGGGCATCTTGCACATACATTTACCCTTTCAAAACTGACAGATTATTTTTTCCCCATGGCAGCATCAGCAGCAGCTTGTCCGCCCTCTCAGACCCACAGCTCTGCATGTTTTTCTGTAGGGAATAAAGTCCACCTCTGGACCAGAAGAGCCCAGCTGGGGTCAGAAGCAGAAATACTTTTCAGGTGTACCCTCACCCTCAGTTTATTAAACCATGCGCACCTGTGTTGGGCCCGGGTCGGGCTCGGACATAAATATCTTAGTGCCTGTCGGGCTCAGGTCGGGTTTGGTTTATACTCTGTCGGATGCGGGACGGGCTCGGACAGAAAAATGCGGCCCGATCCGCACTCTAACAGAGAACTACATGTGAAAAAGGAAATTGAATAACTGCACTTAAAATAGAAAAGCTCACCAGCTGTGGCCTGAACCCGCAGTCCCACAACTTCCTGCTACACATGGAACTGAAATGATCGAGGTTTTAGATTTTGGCCTCATAAAATAATAATATTACATTTTGTTTAACAGCACCTTTCTGAACGCTCAAGGACACTTTACAGGCAAAGATTGCACAGAAACCCCCCCCAAAAAACAACTGTATAAAACAAACCAAGTGGAGCAAAGAGGGTCGTTATGGGAATGCTAGACGGAACAGGTGATGTTTGAGTCTGGATTTAAAAAGAAGGAGGGAGTCACTGTTACAGAGGTCAGGGGGTAGTGAGTTCCAGAGCTGGGGAGCAGAGCGGTTATAGGCCCTGCTCCCCATGGTGACCAAACAGGTAGGTGGGACAGTGAGGTGGATGGAAGAGGAGGACCTGAGATTGACCAAACACAAGAGAGTTACAGTAATCAAGACGGGAAGTGATGAGGCTATGGACAAGGATGGCAGTAGAGGGAGTGGTGAGGGAGGGACTGAGGCGGTTAATGTTACGTAGATGGAAGTCCGGCAGACCGGATAATATTATTTATGTGGGACTGATAGGATAGTGAGTAAAATGACTTCTCATGGGGGTTTAGATGTTATTCTGGGGGCTTAATGCGCACTCCGCTGCCAACCTGGAATGGCACGACTGGAATGAAGCACTACCTGAGCCAAGGTTTTGAAATCAGGAAAATTCTCATCAAATCAAACTTTATGTATAAAGCGCTTTTCAAACTACAGAGCTTCTCAAAGTGCTTTACAGATTAAAATGACCCCACAAACCCCAACCCAAAATGAAAAACCTCATCACAACTATAAACCCCCCCCAAAGCCCTGCCATCACCCCCGTCCCATCTCCCATACACACACACACACACACACATTAAAGCAAGAACAAAAGCAACAAGAGGCTGAGTACAGATGAGCCAGGAAACGCCATAATGGAAGCCATCTGCATCAGCAGCAGCAGCAGCCAAGGCTCTGACCCATGGCACCCAGAGGAGGGAGGGATGGTGCCCCCACCTCCACCCAAGCACTACCTGAGGGGCACGCAGGCAGCCACAGCCAAATGAAGTGATTATAAAAAGACTCTGAGTGAGCAGTTTCCTAAACCCCAAGCAGGAGGAAATCCCACTGCTTGGACCAGTGGTTGGCATGACGTACTGATTCAGTATCCTGAACTCTGTGCATAAAGTTTTAAATGTCAGTACGTTTGTACCAAATGGTCTGAGCTGTGAATACTAATGTCAAAATGATGCAAGCCCTTCAGGTTCTTCCATTGCTGTTCAACAAAACATCCAATAAAAATGAGTCAAATACAGAAAATATTTGGTTACTGTGACCCTCGGCTCAGTGGATCTTATGGAGACCATCCTGTAGCCTGACGAGGCGGTTCTACAAAGTATTGACACAAAATAGCTCATCATGAATGCACGCCATATTTTCTGATATGTTTATGGGGCAACCATCGCTCAGGAGTTGGGAATCCGTCTTGCAATCAGAGGGTTGCCGGTTCATGTCCCGGCTCTGACCGTCTCGGTCGTTGTGTCCTAGGGCAAAACACTTCACCCATTGCCTGATGGTGGTGGTCAGCGGGTGGCGCCAGTGTTCAGCAGACGGGCCTTTATCAGTGCACCCCAGGGCAGCCGTGGCTACGACGTACCTTGCCTTCACAAGAGTGTGAACGTGTGTATGAATGGGTGAATGACTGAATGTAGTGTAGCGAATGCAGATACGGCGCTATACATTTACCATTTGCTCTTTGTGTTGAACTATTATCTAAAATCCCCCAAAGATACATTGAGGTTTGTGGTGTTTAGGTGTATGAATATGTTTGCGTGGTGTATCTTCAGAGAAGATTTTTTGTGTGTAAAGCTATAGGTGAATGTGCTGCATGTTATGTCTTTGCAGGGAAAAGGATCTGGAGCTGAAAGTTGCTGCGACTGGAGCAAACGACCCTGAGAAACCGGTCAGCTGTTAGATGACATGGGATTTGGGTTTAATTTCCTCCGTACTACAAATTTCTTTTTAATCTTTTTTTGTTTTTTATTTGCTCACACTGCAGCCAAACCGAATCAGGCAGTTTGGGCTAGGCTGGAGGGAAGGTCCTGTAGTTCCAGAGCCTTCAGCAACAGCAGAGAGTGGGTCGTCAACCAGAACCACGGCCAGTAATGAGGGAGCCGCTGTGAGAGGAAGGGAAAAACCTCGTCCTGGGTTGCCACATGCTGCCTTCCAGTCCCCCCTACTGCAGTACAGCTCTGCTCTTGGCCTGGGGGAAGGACATCTGTCACCCAACAGTCGGCATGGCGCCCCGTCCATGACTAATACCATTGACGTACACGGGTACAGCAGGCACGTACTTCATTGGGCTTCTTCGCAATAAAAGCGTAATTACTATCAACGTTTCTTGTTGTGATGTCACTACTCAATGCATTATATCTCTCTGGTATTCTTCCAGAAATCCTGCCTTCCTACCTCAGCCGTCCCCTTCACTAAGGGATGCTTACAGGACCCCATATGGAGAACCTTATCAGTACTACGGAACCAGAAATCTGTTTGACCCGAATACGGCGTACTGTAAGTGCTGGTCTCCTACAAAGAAAATAAAACTTTCTGGACTGGAGAACCACTAAAGAGACATAAAGAATTGATCCAATCTCTTCCCAGATCAACATTTTCCTGTTCCTGCTGCATTTCCCATGACTTACTGGAATATGCCACCAGGGGGAGCTGTGGCTAGCCAGTTGGGGAACCCCAGTCCTCACAGCCAGCATAGTGGCTGCAGTTTTCCAGATCCACCATTAATGTAAGTACATTGAGGTGTTATTAAACCTTAAAAGAACCCCGCCCTTTGATTCTGAACATTGTTTTTGGCAGGTCCAACAATGAAGCTGTTGCTGCTGCTGCTGCTAACTCACATGTGGGAGACTTCCCCTCAGAGAGGCCCCGGTCCACCAGGGACAGGATTCTGAGCTACAGAGAGGCTCTGAAACAACAGGTAGGGGGACTTATATCTAATGCCTCACCAAACCCTTTCTTCTCTCTGATTAGGGTAGCAGGTTAGTGTCACCATCACTCAGGGGGATTATCATGGTAGGGTTGATTTGATACAAGCTTGTGTGCTCATTGCATAGTCTGTGATATGTTGACAGGAAGCTTCCAGCAGTGGGAACAGCCTTCTTATCACTGAGGTAAATTGACCTAGATTAGACTACCTGACAGAGTAAAGTAGGTTCCTTAGAGCCTCTTTTTATAGAATTAGCTGTAGAAATATTTGAGATTTTTCACCCAATCCAGATGTTTAATATCCCAGATCCTCCTCAGTCTTGTCTCAATACATCTTACCCCCCCTTCTTCACATCATGCTTTACTGTTGTCTGGCCTGTTTGGTGCTGTAACTGTTGTTGGTGCAAATTCCCTTTTGTAGACCGAAAATATTTTGTCCTGTTGTACTTAACCACAAAGGGTGAAATCTGTCAAATAATCTGACCTGGATGGTGGTGGAGCTGTCATGATTTAGACTTATTTCAGTTGTCGAAATGATTAAAATGCACAAGTTGAAGTAAACTTTGCCAGCTGGTGCCAACTGTCTTGCACAGCAGCTCTGGTGTGATGATAAGGGCTTGTTTTGATGATAAAGATAAAGATGAATTGCATTGGTTCAAAAGCAAATTGGCTCAGTACTCAATACACATGCCAAAAACCACAAAAAAGGGTTTGTGATAGCGTGAAAAGCGCAGGATGGAGACAATTTAACTTCTATTTTTAGCATAACATTGATTTTTTTTTTTTTTTTCTTAGTAAAATTTTTAAACGTTAATTTTATTGGTTTAACACTATCCTTTTTACAGACACAGTGCAAGTTCTCCCACTTAAAAAGATGAAAGAGACCTGTAATGTTTTTTATCACATTTTATCTTCCCTCAACTATGAGAGACAAAATAAAAATCCAGAAAAACACATGTTCTTATTTTTAAATAATTGATTTCCAAATTATGGTGGAAAATAAGTATTTCTTCAATAAAAAAAGTTAATCTCAACTGCCAACATATTTTGTTATATACCATTTATTGTGTGTTCTTTGGATGCAACTCAGCATTCTATTTCCTCCTCCTATTGACATACCCTACATCCACCTCTGGATCATCCAAATGCTCTCTAGCAAACGTCAGAAAGTCCTGGACATGTACTGGCTTAAGCAGGGGGACATGTCTGTCACTGCAGGATTTGAGTCCCATGAGGTAAAGTGTTTTACTGATGATAGCCTTTGTTACTTTGGTCCCAGTTCTCTCCAGGTCATTCACTGGGTCCCCTTGTGTGGTTTGGGACTTTTGCTCACTGTTCTCGTGATCATTTTGACCCCACAAGGTTGAGATTGACTGTAAATGCTTGTAGTGTAGATTAGCAGATGACTTTGATTCAATTAGTTGCCTCCTGAATTTAACCAAGCAATTATCTAAAAGCCTCCTATTGGATAATTACTGCATGCATAATTATCTTTCAGTTGGCAACATGTCTTTTGTTGTGTTTTTTTTAACCCAAGTTGATGAAATGTGCAGCTTCTTCTTTTTCTTAACCATGTGGAAATTATGTTAGTCCGTTTTGTGAGGGTTAAGAACTGTATGACGCATTAATAGAATTACAAGGAAAGTGGGGAACTTTAGTCTTTGAGGAAGAAATGTGGTGTGTGTGTGTGTGTGGGGGGGGTGTAATCATTGCAGATTATTTAAATGTTTGGTGAAATGAAATCTAAGAAAAACAACTATAGAACTCAGGGCTCTGTTTAATAGTGAAGGTGAAAGGAGCTCAAGGGATTGGGAGTGAACAGGTTTGTCAGTGGTCAGACTCTCCCATCTTCAATAAAAGATCTTACTGAAAAATCTTCACCCCACTGGATGGAAATAAATCTAGTGACATTGTGGAAGCATATAGACAGAGTGCCTCAGTGAATGTTGCCTTTCTCCCACATTCAGACATCTTTACCAGGTTTCCGTTTCTATTTACAGTCATCTTAAAATAGGTCTCCTGCTTTTATTCCAGTGTTGTAGCTGTGCTTTGACACGTTGCATTGCTGAGTCATTCTGTCATGTAGATCCAGGAGCAACAGGAACGCAGGCGTCAGGAAAGGGAAGAGAGGGAGCGCTTGGAGGCCCAGCTGGAGGCTGACATGAAGAACCATGACCCTTGGGGGAGAGGGGGAGGAGGAGCCCCTCTGAGGGATAGCACGGGCAAACTCATTGGTGGGTCCTGGTTTCTTGGCTTTGTTTTTGAAACAAGAAAAAAGGAATTTCCATTTATCCTCGCCTGGGTTTTCCATCCACCTCCCAGCTGACCTCAACCAGATGCACAAGCTGAACGAGGAGGCTTACAGCAACCCAGAGCTGTGGCAGAGGAGAAACACGGCAGCCATGACGGGCCGCCTGGAGGAGCAGCCTAACCCTGCGGCAAGGGTCACAGAAACCAGTAACTATGACAACGCTGACAGACTGCCTGGTAATTGGTTTCCTTACTGTTTTTCTGTTTAGCTGTTTTTTCTAACTGTTTCCTTTAACAATAGTAAGGCATTAGCAAAGGAAAGATAACATTATTCCTATCAATAAAGATCTGGGATCTCATTTATAAAACTTTGCTTAGGCTCCCTGGTAAAACCGTCCTTAATCACAGTATTAAAAAAAAACCACTTGTGCAACTATAATTTTCCATCTATCAAACTGTGAGGACACACAGCTACACACAATTTTCTTTATAATAACAATAATAATACTTTTTATTTCAGGGCCTTTCTTGGCACACAAGGTTGCTGTACAAAAACAGAAATAGCCACAATTAAAAAAACGGAAAACGAAAAGCAATAAAAACTGTAATAATAATAACTGTTAATAAATACATAGAAAAATGAATAAAATGGAGCAAATAACGTATGCCAAAAGAAATGTATTGTTATAAATAAATGTGTGTATATATACTGCTCACAAAAATTAAAGGAACACTTTAAAGAAACCCATTAGATGCGTCAGATCTCAATATGAAGTTGGATATCTATACAAATGACAACAGCGCAATGTCTTAGGAACAAAAGGATGTCAAGTCTTTTAATGGAAATAAAAGTTTTCAGCCTACAGAGGGCTCAATTGTGTAGACACCCTAAAATCAGAGTGAAATGAAGATGTGGCAGGCTAGTCCATTTTTTTGAAAACTTAATTTCTGCAACTCAAAATGCTTTTCAGTATCTTGTTTGGCCCCCATGAGCTTGTATGCATGCTTGAAAACGTCGGGGCATCCTCCCAATGAGACGAAGGATGGTGTCTTCTGGCATTTCCTCCCAGATCTGTGTGAGGGCATCCCTGAGGTGTTGTACAGTCTAAGGAGCAACCTGGTGGCGCCTAATGGACTGAAACATAATGTCCCACAGATGTTCTATTGGGTTTAAGTCAGGGGATCGTGAAGGCCATTCAGTTGTTTCAATTCCTTCATCCTCCAGGTACTGCCTGCATACTCTTGCCACACGAGGTCGGGCATTGTCGTGCATTAGGAGGAAACCAGGACCTACTGCACCAGCGTAGGGTCTGACAATGGGTTCAAGTATTTCATCTCGATACCTTATGGCAGTCAGAGCACCATTTCCTAGACAGTAGAGGTCTATGCGTCCCTCCATGGATATACCTCCCCAGACCATCACTGACCCACCACCAAACCTGTCATGTTGAACGACGTTGCAGGCAGCAGAACGTTCTCCTTGTCTTCTCCAGACTCTTTCACGACTATCACAGGTGCTCAGGGTGAACCTGCTCTCGTCTGTAAAAAGTACAGGGCGCCAGTGGTGGACTTGCCAATTCTGGTGTTCTTGAGCAAATTCCAGTCAAGCTCCATGCTGCTGGGCAGTGAGCACAGGGCCCACTACAGGACGTCAGGCCCTCAGGCCATCTTCATGAAGTCTGTTCCTGATTGTTTGGGCAGAGACATTCACACCAGTGGCCCTCTGGAGGTCATTCTGTAGGGCACTAGCAGTGCTCAGCCTGTTCCGCCTTGCACAAAGGAGCAGTTATTGGTCCTGCTGATGGGTTGAGGACCTTCTGCGGCCCTGTCCAGCTCTCCGAGAGTAACCACCAGTCTCCTTAAATCTCCTCCATGTTCTGGAGATTGTTCTGGGAGACACATTAAACCTTCTTGCTGCAGCACGTGTGGATGTGCCATCCTGGAGAAGTTGGACAACCTGTGTAACTTCTGTAGGGTTAAGGAATCGCCTTATACTGCCAGCAGAGATAATTAATCAAGCCAAAACCAGCCAAAAAAGATCGAGAGGGTGAAACTTGAAATGACCTCCACATGTAAAACCAGTCATGTTTTGTTGGTTTTCTAATTGTTGCCACTGTAGTGGACATGTTGTTCATGAACACCAATACAGCTGAAAGTGATTAACGATGCCCTCAGTTGCTTAACCAACCAGAGAATTATCAGACAGGTTTAATTGATCTCATGCCAGGCCCAATAAAAAAAGTGTTCCTTTAATTTTTGTGAGCAGTTTATAAATATATATAATATAGAGAGAGCTTTATAAATTTTACAATCCCTAGAAATGTGTTCAGGTGTTTTTGGATCATATCCTGTCTCTTACACACCCACTTTCTGCCATAAATGTTTAACACAAAGTGCTCAGTGATGCAACATTCAAATGCAAAATATTTTCATTCAGATTCTCCTTTTTATTCTCAGTTCAAAGATGGGGTCGGCGGCTGACTGTGGGTTGTGTTTTTCGTGTGTGTGAGGGTCTAACAGTGAAAAAATTGCTTAAATGAGCAATTTTGCCATCTCACCAGCTACGCTACCATTGTCCTCTATGTCCAAATCATAATATAAAACAAATATTTCTTACCCGGTTGTGCGTGTAAGCATGCTCTATTTATTACTGTTCTCAGTATGAGGAGATAATTGCATCAGGCTGGAAATTTGGAATCATTTTACTGCTTTTTCCATGAAGTCACTCTTTATAAAAATCATGTTGCAAATTTTACCAATTAGACTCAGATCTTTTGTATAACGGTTGTGGTCTTGCTTCCAAACCTCTGTCCTCCGGTCTGTTCAGAAAAAGTTCTGGTTTTCATTCCTTCCCTCCTTTTTTACAGGCTTCACTCATGTTTACACCCCCCAGTTTGCCCGAGGTAAAGTTTTCGCCAGTCAGCCCAGTGAGCATCAGCTCCAGGAACAGGACAAGTACAAGGCCTACCTCAAACAGCAGGTACCAGATTGAACCAAATTTTGTTGAAATGCAAAAAAAGAAAATGAAAACGCATCAACACTCTCTTGCAAGAGTAGTCCTGGCTATTGAACCTTTCTTTTCACTTCAGAAAATTAGAACCACTCACATAAATGTACTTTACAGGGACATTATGAGACTAAATCAAGACAAATTGGATAAGTAGAGTTTAAGGGATACTTTTTAAAGGCAACACTTTGCAGATGTTGCTCATTTCTCAGATTCTCATTTAGATCTGGACTCTGATCTTTATCAGAGATTAGTAAAACTAGGTTTAAAATGAGTTAAACAGCTTTGTTTCACTATTTAAAATTGGTCTGTTTAGTAAAAAAAACAGTTTATATATTTAAACTGATTAATATTAAAATTACTAATTAAACAGGCTATAACCACATCAATTGAAAGTGTTTTTAAGGCCCCGCACTTTCAAAAAACTTTACATTGTTGTCAAAGGCTACAGTGTTGCTGTAGCAACAATGTTAATGCTTCCTGCAAGCTTAACTATGGCTCTGCAGAGAAGCTCAAACTTTTCCTCCTTTAAAAAAAAAGGTTGGAGAGAATTGGATGTATTGGATCCTGTAGCAAACTGATGAGATGCATTAGCCAAATAGGTCTCATCCACCCTGTGGAGCCAGCCAGTAGTGTAGAATCTCATGTAAACCAGGAGTTGAAGCATCAGTGGAAGAGCTGTTATAATTGACACGGGATCAGATCTTCCTACTAAACTCTAAAATAGTTTCTATTGCAAACCAGTATTAAATAAAAAAATCTTCACCATCATAAAATTCCAGTGGATTGAGCCTGTCTCTCAATTTTCTTTGTGGAACCTCATAATTTTGCTCAATCCACCTGAAGAAATGCAACATAACTCAATATTTTTTTGGCTTATAAACTGTATCAATGAGTGTCTAGTAGTTATGTCTACCTGAGTGGTCTTTATTTTTGGTATTTTTGTACATTTTGATAAAGATATACATTTTGTATCAAAAGCCGTTAGTGGAGTGCCCCCTTCAGGTCATAAGGTAACGGTGCGTTCACACCAAAAGCAACAAAACGCACCGCACGTCCTAAGCGAAGTGGATGCCATTTTCATTCACATGAAGCCGGAAATACACAACTTGTGGGAGAACCCTAACCGGGACTTCCCAGCAGCAGTTGGCTGGCCGCCTCCTCCTCTCACTTTCCCGTTCTCCAGACCGTCTGGGATCTGCTGCAGCTGCCGGTGGACTCTGGCCTCCGAGCTGACCACTTTACATGTTTGGCCTGGCCTCCGCGGAGCTGGGAGCACTCCAGCGGGGGATTGGGAGCTAAAGACCCATTCGAGTGCCGGCGGATTGATCCACAGGCACCAGCTCCTCGCCCCATTGGAGAACCTGGTCTGCCCACCCAGTTTGAGGAGCTGATGTTTCATGAAGGTCCAAGTTGCGCCCACTAAGACACCAACTACAATGCTGAACAGCCGTCCATCTGTGGTTAATAAATGTGTATAATATATATACAGTATGTTAGCTGCATGGGGCGTGATGTGGTTGAGCCATTACCAGGCCTGGGCCGTGTTACAGCCAACAATTCCTCCAGAAGTTGTCAGGGTGAGGAAGCTGTTCATGGCTCACTTCCCGGCAGACAGAGCGGTGCCTTTGCAGCCACAATGGCTCTTTTAAGAGCCACCCACAAACATATTAAGAGCTTTCCTGTCTAAATAGTTTTTACCTCTTTATAATAATTTATTTTATTCCTGTCTGTTTAGAAAACAGCTAATGTCATATAGCTCAGGGTGATTAGCTACAGTGTTTATCAGTATTTCCTCCATGTCATGCTGATGCTGTGACTCTATGTCAGTCACACCCTGTCACCAGGCTCCTGATTGGGTGGTGTGGCGCGGATTGATGCCAAAGCTCAGATTTGTCAACTTCAGCAGCAGACGCTGGTCATGCGCGAATGCACAAAATGCACCACATAAAAACGACACGCATATTTTCTGACATGGGTCCGACGCCTCATTTGTGCTAATCTGACACGCGAATCGGGTAGAAAACCTTTTTCGCAACACAAATCTGCTTTTGACGTGACGCGGGACCCTCTGACGTGCATCAGCACACTTCTCAATTGACTTTCCATGTAAACCTGTCGTCCACAACACGGTGCATTTGGGGGTGAATACACCGTTACAATGCACTTCAATTTGAATCCTCAGCTTGGATTACTGAAATTAGCTTCCTGCTGCTGTGGAGTTATAAAAGAAGCTCAGTCTCAGCCACACCTCTGTAGCTAGTTAGTAACTCATGAGCTGTCGGATCGGAAAAAATACCCGTTGGGTCTGCTCATAGAACCTTCCTCCCTTTTTTCTTTTTCGACTGAAAGAGGTGGAGAGAAATATTCAACCTCATAATTGCTCCTCCCTCTAAGGCAATTGAACTCGAGTCGCTATTGCTCTACAAATTTCTGGCTGTGTGTGTGTGTGTCTCCAGCTGCTCAACTACTGCAGGGAAGCATGTCATTGCCAGTGCAGACCATGCTCAGCCATCTCCATCGATTGGTCCACCAGTCAACACCTCATTTTGAGGCATTTTTCAAACAGAAAATGTAGGTGGAGTTTGACTCTGGTAGGGGGTGAGTTACTCTTTAAATGAAACCTTCTCAGCTGTCAGTTTAATATTTAGCCTAGGAAGGGATAGAGTACTCTAGTCTTGTACTCCAGTCACGTTTAAGGGACTTGTGACTCGACACAAGGCACACACTGATGACTTTCGTTTGGACTTGGACTTGCAATATTAGGACTTAAAAGTATAGCAGAGGATTTTTCTGAATTTTAGGAATGAACCGCTCTCTCCACTTTCAGAAAAAAAGAAATCCTCTATGGGAGGATCTAAGGGATCTATGGGAGCTAGATAGTCTGCTCTTAGTATGTTAATTATTTTAATGATTACATTTTAGCATGTTTGCTTGTATCTCTGATATTGCCCCTTTCCATTGTATTTTTTGTTAAGTATCCGGGGGTATTTGAAAGGCGCTTCAAATATTTTTTATTATTATTATTATTGTTATTATTATTATTATTATTATTATTATTATTATTCTAAAATGCATTCCTCCAAATAGCATCCCAGATTTACCGCAGTGAAGTTAGTTGGATTTTCCACACACATTTGTTTCATTAAAGCGGAGACCTCCAACGTCTCACAGAGAACTTCGCTCTTCGCTACCAAAGGCTCGCTCTTATAGGTGGATGTTTCGGTTAGGAACGGTCGCTAAATTTCCACACATCACAGAAAATAAATCAATACCTGAGCAGTCTCCTGACAAATTAACCCCAAACTTTAGCCTACCTGCTGAGTAGAAACTTGGAATCAGCGGGGAGCCCCACCTGTGCTGTCAGCACACGCCATCGTTTGAAAGAATCTCCTAAAAACACTGGTCTTTTTCTCTCTTCGTAGCCCTTTCTCTTTTTCTCTTCCGACTCACAGCCATTTTAAAATAATCCGGTGAGAACTGTGAGGCAGAATGAATGGATAATGGCATAGCACGACAGATAAACATGTGAAAGTGCCAATGCAGACTCTCAGGATGATTGACAAGTAGGAGGACCAATAGTGTAGATGATTCACCTGGAAGAAAAAGATCCTCCACCATACCTTTGAACTTGGACCACAAAGTGGGAAATTGCTATAATTGGATTTAGCATGTAGCCTATGTTAATTGTTGTGTATTATATTGGGTCGGATTACGAGATAGATGTATTAACCACAAAGCCTTTGTTAGCGTATGGGAGGCATTTCACTTCTGTGTGTTAAGCATGTTTTATTATTTTATTTTCATACTGTGTTAGCTTGGTGATGGGAGGGGTATTTTATACATTTAAAAAAAAGAAAGTAAATAATGTATGTCTGCTATTTTTGTCCTAAAATCTACTCTATACTCTCTTATTTTTAACTTACTATTATGTGATTATGACCCGGCTTGGACTGGAAGATTCTTTTCGGGACTCTGACTTGGCCTGTAGGACCTACTGACTTGAAATAATCATGTGTGATTTGGACTTGAACATTAAGGACTCAAGTCAACTTGGATTATTGAGGCTTTGACTTGACTGCAACACTCGTAGATCAGAGGCTAAACTGGTGTTTATAGTTCCGGTGCAGCAGACTCACACTTTTACACTACACCAAGTTTAAATGTAACAGATCTTAAAAGAGGTTTAAATATAATCTGTCTGAATTTTCAGCTTGGGTTAAAGTTTGGTGCCACAGAACTTAAACTTAAACCAAGATTTAATATACGTGTTTAAAGTTAAACTTTGTTGCAATTCAGCTTTAGTGTTCTTCCTCCGTACATTAGTTGGTCGGAAAGGTAACACTTCGGTTTCATCTGACCAGAACAGCTTCTTTTGTTGTTTTGTTAGATTTGCAGCTGCCCCAAACTCTTTCTGTTAACAAATGATTGACTGAGCAAAGCTCTGTTAGATCCTTTAAAGCTTGGAAGCTTGTTTTCTTACCTAAGCCTAGTTTAAACTTTTCCTCAACTTCATCCCTGACGTGACATTGTTCCCAAATCTTCTGCAGCAAACCTCTGACGCCTTCACAGAGAAACATACTCTAATAGGTTGACATCCAGAGATGATTGGTTGTTTTCTTTCCATTTGAAAATTCATGTGGTGCTTTGTGTTGGTCCGCCATGTTAAATCCTAATAAAATTGGGCTGCTTTTGTAAGGCTTTGTCAATGCTCCCTCCATTGAAAGAAACTAAGCCAAGCAGTCCAAGTTCTCCGCTTCTAGACGGACCGCTTCTTTTTGCAGATCGACGAGAAAATGCGCCAAAAAGCAGAGGAGAGGGAGCGACTGAAACTGGAGGAGGAGAGGGAGGAGAGGAGGCTGGCAGAACAGAGGGCCCGCATCCAAAGGGAGTACGAGGAGGAGCAGGAGCGGAAGAGACGTAAAGAAATGGAGGTAAAGAACCCCGTGCTTCAGGTCCATCGTTTCCTCATGTTCCTCTCTAACGGGTCGCTGCCGCGTCTCACAGCAAAAGGCCAAGAATGAGGAGCTGATTAAGCTGGCTGAACAGAGGAGGAAGGAGGCAGAGAGGGCAAAAAAGGAGGCAGAGGAAAAGGAGAGCGCCGCAGTGAGGAGGCAGTACGAGAGAGAGAGGCAGGCGAGAGTCGAAGAGGTCTGTTCAGTTTGTGTCTTCAGTCAGTCATATTCCTTTATTTCTATAATAACTTGAAAGTTTCATCAGTGAATCTCAATGTCAGCTCCACTCCTGACGTCACCTCGTCCTCAGCAACGTTAAAAGGCAAACGGCAGGTTGGAAGGTTGAATGGTTTTCATCTGAATGTCTTTAGGTCTGCAGGGAGCCATCTCCTCCCATCCCAACTCTGCAGAGGCAACATGGACGACACCAGCAGCACACCCCCAGGTCCCCCACCGTCCACAGCCACAACTCCACTGCTCCCCTGTCTGTGAGTAACACGCAGCAGACAAATGGTGTCAACAAAACTCTGTCATACTTTGTATTTCAGCTATTGCGTGAAGCCGTGCAGAGGGAATTACATAAACTGGGTGCCGTGAGGAAAAGGCGCTAGGGATGCAACGATACCACCTTTTTCAAACTGATACGACAACAACACTTGGGTCTGAGTACTTACCCACGTGGAGTACCAATGCCAATACTTCTAATACACACAAAAATACAATAAATTGGAAAACAGGTTTTATTTATTTATTTTTTTTCCCTGTCTGTTAGAACAAATGATGGTGAATTAGAAAAAAAAAACAATAAAATATCTATACAAAATGACAGCAAAAGTAAAATTTCTAGTGAAAAATAAACATCTGCGGTGAAATTATTGCAGTTTCCCCATTTTAAGTATCGGTTCATGGTATTGGTTAACTTTAACCAATACAGTATGGTATTGACCCCGATACCAGTATAGATACCTGTTTCTGTGCATCCATAGTGACAAGGGCCCGGGCTGGATTGCATCCATTGATTCCCAGGTGAAATCCATGCGCACTTACCAGCATTGCATCAGCAATCAGACAGGACCCCCCCCCCCCCCCCCCCCCACAATGTAACACATTGTTTAATAAACCGAGGGAACTGATTATGAATCCATGCGCACATTTTAGTTAACCGAGGTTTCAATAAAAAGCATTATAAAGAATCACCCTGGGCCTTATTTATGAACAGCTGATGTAGCTGGTGGCAAAAATCCATATAGAGCAATTTCTTTTTTATGAAATCATGTGTATTCCAGCCTACTTAAAAACAGACACTAACAATCATGGTGACTGAAAACAGTGGTACATTAAAGACACTGCCGGTATTTATTTATAGGCTTGCCCAAAGAATGAATGAGAAGACAGAAAAATTATGGATTTCTTTCCCAGGTAAATAAATCCTTCATTTTTCCTGTCTTCTTATTTGGGTTTTTGGCATTTAAAAAACCCAAAAACCCATAAATCCTCATAAATATCTGTAATACATTTGCATTTTAGAACATTTCTGAATTCCTGAAACTCTAAATTCCATTTTCTAAACCAACTCCTCAGTGACCTAAACTCATTCGAAATAATCAGGTACTTGGCACACAATTTTCTAAACTCATCCACTCTTTTTTTTTTTCTTTTTTCTTTTTCTTTCTTTCAACAAACTTTAAACATATTCTCAGTCACTGACCCCATTTCAAACTTGTATAGCAAAACTGTAAACACTGGCAGATAAATGTGAACACAACTAACACACAGCTGTCAGCTTTTACACACAGCATGCCACGATTTAACACACATGTATATGGTGACGTGATCACACCACTGTGCTGGATAAAAGTCAGCTCAGAAAGGGTAGAGGAGTTAGAGTCTGGAATCATTAAATTATTTCTCTTGGCATATAAATCTGATCCGGGCAAGAAATTGGTCTCAAGACTATGTAGGGAAGTTGAAAATTTAAAGGGGCACAATACAACATATATAAAAGAAAAATGGGAAAAAGAATCCGGAGGAGTATTGACAGTAGATGATTGGGAAGAGATTAATAAACAACAATGGAAGAAAACAAGTTCACTTATATAAAGGAAATATGGTTGGGAAAATATTGTAAGATATTTTATAACACCGGCACAACAGAAATATCGGGATACGAAATGCTGGAGAAAATGTGGGGATAATAAAGCCAACTATTACCACATATTTTGGGAATGCCCTTCTGTCATATCTTATTGGCAGGACTTAAGGAAGCCTTCATATATTGAATAATTAGTAATAGCCTGAATTAAGATTTCGGGCAGTTTTTTTTTTTTTTTCGTATGTCAGAATGGAGATATGGATATATTATAGAGATAAATGCAGACCTATATGGAGGTTTGGATTGTGTATCTTGGCTTTGCTTGGAGGTTTCCCCTTTCCAGACTGAGAAATTGTAAAGTTCTAGAACTATTTTTTTCATGATTAAGAAAGACAACAACAAAAAAATTACAAAAAAAAGTCAGCTGAGAGTTCACAGCAGAGGGGTAAGACTTCATATCAGAGGTGGTGATTTTTATTCATCATTTTTCTTTTCTATGTTTAACATCTCTTACCACAGAAATTGTCGATAAACACTCTGGATGCTGTGTCTTCAAATATTTGTCTAACAACTGTTCTGCGATAAACATATTTTACATGTATGTACGAGGTGAGAACATTGACAAATTTTGAGGTGATTGAATTTTGACAGAAAAATCTTGTGAAGGTAGAAACTAAGGGAGAATTCTTTAAATATATTTTAGCAAACCATAAAAACTGCAATGACGTCCCAAATGTACATTAAGGTTGGGCGATGTCCATGAAAATCGAGAGTTAACGATGTTTACAGTAAAACATCGTGATGGACGATGACATCGCTGGGGGGTGGGGGGTGGGGGGGGAAACCATGTCTTTTTTTTGTTTTTTTTTAACTTATCTCTTCACACCGGCCTAAAAATGTTAACTTAACATACAGCAAAAAAAACCTTAATTTTGTAAACTGTGCTTTGATTATTTTACTACACTTATACAAGCATTTTTTGATTTGCAAACTGTCAAATGGATTTGAAATCCATATTCATGCTTTTATGTGCGCACGGATTTCGGCATCATGCTGGACCTTTTCAAACCTTTGAACTGAAAAAAGGGCATTATTCCTTTACCTTCTAAATAACAGGATTAAGCTATACGTAATAAACTCACTGCATGTCGTTCTCCTTCCAGGTAACAGCCTTATAATAATTTCTTCCAACCGAGCATACTCCACTACGTCAGATGACAGGTGAACAGTTGATCTCCTTTGACGCTCTCATTCCCCCTTTCAGCCAAAAAACAGCAGGAAAACAAAAGGCAGGCACCGATATACAGGCAGCCTTGACTCATTGTGCGCATAGCGCAAGTTTTGCGGCGATCTTTGCTTCACAAAACAGGTGAAATGGTAATTATCTGCCTCGCGCCGCCTGTCTGCCGCTGGAGACGTGTGCGCCGTAGAGCTGTAATCGTGCCTTAAAAGTTGTCCTCGAACCGACCTGAACCTGAGAGCGTTCAGCCCGAGCCCAAGAGTATATTTTTATTGACAGCTTATTAAAGCTCGAACCTTTAAACCGAACATTTTTCCACTAGAAAAAAAAAAAAAATAGCGTCTTGACGGTCACGTCGTCCGGTTTTCAATTTACTGGACAAATGTTTGGAACTCCGGTCAAATCCGGTTGATCTGAGAGGAGTGGGTCTTTTACATCATGACGCATGGTGTGTGCCAGTAACATCTTGACAGGTAGATTCCGAATAATGTTGGTGTCTCACTGCAGCGCTTTATTATAAATTATAGCACAAAAGAGATGGATGGGTTCGGACAAAGATCTTCAGCTCTAGTGCGCAGTAATCGCTTGTGTTGTTCGGCCAGTGGGTTCAGTCTTTGCCGTCCTGCCTCGGCTCTTTTTATTTGCAGCTTAACAAGTTTTGCGCAGCTGTAACGAAGCAACTGATTGCTGCGCTCGTCCTGATCATCCGGATCAATTCTTTTTTCTTTTTTTTGGAGCTTCACAGAGGGAAACGAATGCAAACAAAACACACCAATTCCACACACAAAACTCACTCAAAAAAAAAAAAAAAAATATATATATATATATATATATATATATATATATATATATATATACAAATATTTTCCACTGTGCTGCACTCATTAGTTATGTTCTCAATGTTTACGGAGCAGTCCCTGCAAAGGTTTTCGTTAAACTATAGAAGCGACTAAAGGATTAGTGCGTGTCTGAAAGAAAAAAAAAAGTTCTGTGCTGCAGCATTGTTGTCGTCCATTTCTTTGCTCTGTGTGCACATCCTTATTTTGCTCTGTCTGCTTCACTAACTTTAGCATTTGTTTAATCTCAGTGTGACTCTAGTCTAATGGGAGACTGTCAGCGTAAAAAGATTTAGATGGGCATGTAGACATACTGAGTGTAAAAGTCATGTTGCTGCTATCAGAGGTGAGACAATTGTATATTATGAATATTTATGAGCATGAATCGTGGTGATCCTAAACCACTCAGACAAATTTCAACCTCCTGAAACAGAAGCACCAGCGCATTTTTATCCACAGAAAACAGCTCACAAGGGATTTATTCAGACTACAGATCCACGGAAAATTCATTGAAGAAAAACAAGTGAATGAAAACTTAAAATCTCTGACAACGGAAAGTAGAGAGTGAGGAAGAGGCAAGCCAGGAAAAAAAACAAAACACGTAATGTTTCTTATTCCCTCTTTTTCTTTGAAGGAGCGGTCGTCATCTGGTCTTCAGTCCCCTCCTGTACCAGCTCGTAGGAACCAGCTCCGAGCTGCAGGTACAGAAGAGCATGTTCAGATCCAGTAGAGAGTTGGTGGAAAAACCTGCTCTCTGTCTGCACCAGATGGGTTGATTAGACCAAACTACTCTGGCTTTCAGGAGACCACAGTGACCTGTTCAGTGAGCTGTCGGCGTTGCGTCTGCAGCTTCGCAGCGAACAGAAGCGCCTGGAGAGCGATCTGCAGCAGGGCAGCTGGGAGGAACCGGACTCTCCTGTGAATGTCAGGTCAGACCCAGTAAGAGGTGCTGCTTCCGCTGACACAGCACTGTTCCTTCATCTGTTGTACTAAGGCTGACATTTTGGAGCAGTGAAGGCATCACATAAGTGGTGGCCATTAGGTTTGGATCCCAACCCCAGGTCTTTTGCTGCATGTTTTCCCTCTTTTCCTTGCTGCCCATTTCCTGTCTTGAAAACTGCAAATAACGGCCACTGGTGCCCTAAAAACTTCAAAAAATGTTTTATCCCAAACGTTCTTGAATAGGTGTTTTTATCTGAGCTGGCAAATTCGCAGATCATCCACAAAAATAAGTTAGGAGCCAAACAGGGACTCTTCATTTTTATTTCATCATTTTGACACCACATTCTTTGCTCTTTCCTGATATTTTGCTTCTAAAAAGTTTGATTTTGTCTTAAAAGCAAATCTTTAACCATAATAAAAATAATTGCTCTTAAACTTTACGATACGATGCCACTTTTTTTTACCACTATTTAAAACATGTAAAGGGTCTGAGGAGATGCATTTTGCCAGTCTACGCATGCTCTTGGTCTGGGCATCTGTTAAGGATTGTAACACAGTCACAACATGGCTGACAGTAATTTTAGTACAGATCTTAATTTGTCTATAGAGTTTGTATTTATCGGCTATAGATAAGCTGTTAAACCGGGCCGTGCTACAGTACAACATCACGGTTTGGACAACAGACGTATAAAAGAGACAGAAAATCTGACTGATTTAACACATCAGTCATGGTGGAACCAGAAAAACTTAACATTTTAAATCATTCTAAAAGCTTTTTACAAAGAAACACCTGACACGCGTCTGAATTCAGCACCTTTTATTCTGTTACACTAAATAACATCTGCTGCAGCAATGTTCCACGTCCCAAACCAACTCTTGCGAAGCGACACAGACTGGTTTGGATCGCTCACACAACTCCCTCAGCTGGGTTTCTCTGGGCCGAAAACGCACTTTGAATAAGAAAAAGTTTTAAATACTTTAAACTGAGTTTCATATGTTATATTGGCCTAGTCAAAGTCCAGACCTAAATCCAGTTGATTATCTGTAACATCCATTCTCACTGAGCATGAGCTGTTTGCAAGGAATGGGCAAAAAGAAAAGTGGCTGGAATAAACCAGTAAAAAGGTGGATCTACAGATGATGGGCTCAGGGGGATTGAAAACAAATGCATGCCACACTTTTCAGATTTTTTTTTTGTATCTTAAGGCTTTCTGGCGGGCTTTTAACCATTTACTCACTGTTTGGCACAAAGCCAGAGTTAAGGTGATGATCCTTTTAGCGGCAGATTTGGGGAACAATAGAGCAGTAAATACGGCCAACTTGTCTCGGTCTGTCCAGAGATCGGCAGCGTCCGGCGGTAGATGCGTTCGACATGGCTCGGCTCAGGCTCCAGGCTCCAGTCCGAAGGCCGAGCTCTCGAAACACAGAGCCCAGAAACCTGCTGCGTATCCACGACTCCCTTCAGCTCCAACACACAGGTAGTACACCATCATGGTCCATGCACTAGAGCGGAAACCCAAACCCGAGCATGATCTGCTACCGGTCTGCATGTTGGAGGCAGATGGAGTGTCGAGGAGGGGCCCTGGGGAAGACTCCAAACAGGAGGAGGTGGGTGTGGTCAGTAGGAGGAGCCGGGACTACAGAGAGTCCAATCCTCGCTTCAGCAACCACAGATCTACAGTCCAGGATGGTATCCACACTTTAATTTTGTTTTTATTTTCTCACCAGTTCTGTCTTAGAAGCAGATTCATGCGATGCATCATTCAGTGTTCTATCTGTAAAGTTTGTCTGAAGGTGAAAATCTGTCCTTGATGATTTATTTCCAGATTATTTAGACCTGTCTCCACCTGAGCAAAATGACTATTTGGTAAGAAATGACACGTTGTTTGAGTAAATGGTGAAACGTTATTGGAGGGTAGGAGTGACCAATGGTGTGTGTGTGTGTTACAGAGGAGTGTGAGCGGGGCGTCCAGAAGAGGTTTCTTGCTCGAGTCTGAGAGCGCTTTCATTGGTAGGACCGACACAGCTGAGCTTCTGAAAGGAAACATCCTTTACTATTAATATTTTCAGCAATTCTTCAGTTTTTTTCTTCACCTTTTTTTGGTCTTAATTGTTACTTCAACATGGCGGATTTCCAACAATAATAAGTGTCTCAATTTTTGTAGCATTATTATACCATTAATGCTGCATTCAAGGACACATAAAAAGTAGAAACGTTTTTATTCCAACTGGGGAGAAGTAAGGAATGATGGATCAGACATTCTGGATGAGATAAAAACGTGTTAGCAGGGTAATTAGTCCAGCTATCTGCTCAGATGCACTCTGCCATTAACAGGTGGGGAGGGGCTACAGTCAGAGTTCTTAAAAGTAGATTAATCTTCAGGAATGGATGTGAGGGAAAAGTCTGGAATTTATTCTTTATATGTTGTTTGTGTAACCCAGCCCATGTCTACTGGTGGATTGGTTAAAATGAAAGACATCTGGGAAGAGGAAATTAATAAATGGCTTCTTTCTAAACCTTTGCTTAACAGTCATTACCTTCACAAGACTGAGCAAGGACATTTTATTTGTATAGCACACTTTCAACACAAGGTCATTCAAGGTGCCTTACATGATTTGGTTGTAAGGAAACTAAATATATTATACAGGTATGAAGATTAAACACAGAGGATCAATAAAAAAAAACATTTAGCATTTGATGACATTTTTTTTAGGAAAAGCATAAAAAGAAACGATTCAGCAGCTTTTAAGTTGTCTGGAAGTTTGTTCCAGATTTGTGGGGCTTAGAAACTGCAAGCTGCCTCTCCATGTTTTGTTCTAATTCTAGGGATGATTAGTAAACTAGTGATCTGCTGGGTTGCTATAGTGACAGCAGATGTTCATCATACTTTGGTGCTAAACCGTTCAGTGATTTATAAACTTGGCAGATTCAGTTGTCTTGATTATTGTTCATTTACTGATGATGGATGGCCCAAAATTTCGAATATTTTTATCATTTATTATGCAAGGAATATTTTCCGATAAGAGGTTTGACCTTCTGTGGAACTAAAAGTACTTTAAAGGAATTTTGGATTAGAGGGCTGGATTTCTATGGTTTTGGGTACATAACATCGGTTTATCTATTCAGTGTTTGTTCTGATTGTGCATGTCTCATTCAGACCCGCTGGGTGAAGCATCTCCGATGCCGCCTACTCCAGAACATCAGAGGATCGGCCAGCTGTCAGCTAGGGAGAGGCGGAGACTTGCTAAACAGACACAGCGCCCCCAGGTGGTCATCATGTGCACCTGTATGCACAGTCTTCTGTTCTATTGTCCATCCTTTGAATTGGTTTTGTTTTGTTTATCGGAAACTTCCAGGAACGGTCTGGTTCCAGTCGGCCTGTTGGCCCTCAGAGGAGCTTCGCGGACCCCTCAGGTACCAGCCTGAACCTGGAGGAGGCAGGAAGGGAGCTCTGGAGCCGCAACAGGATGATCCTACAACGTGACACTCATGGTACCTTTTATTTTGTTTAGATTCATTTTTGATTTAATAACAATCAACTAAGCTCTATAAAAGGTCATGACATTTGTGAATAATACACAAAGCATTTATTATACGTTTAACCACAAATAAATATATAAAACTGTAACATTTCTTCCTCGTACATGCTCCAGCACTGCCCTGGTGGGTAGCCTTTTCATCACCATTGCCTTTGTATTCCTGTAAATTAATTTAAACAGCGATTGTTCGGGTCGAAAAAGAAGATTTCCCAACTGCTTTTCAGGGGCAACAATTGTGTAATGGCGTCATTCACGTTCACAATCAAAGTGTAGCGTTCACTATCTCGCATAAGAGGAGAGCAGCCCAGACCCCAACCGCATTTACACAACAGTAACATTTCTTACCTCAGTTGAAGTCATACCTGCAAATCTGTAAGTTGTCCTGGACGGGACTGACTCAGCAGTTGTTTCTGTTCGCGCGTGAGTGCTCACACAGCATGCACGCCCCATGCAGAAGCTTACCATGGAGGTTGCAGCTACGCCTTTGGCCTGAAGGGGCAATCGCAAGCACGAAACTCTCCGACTTCGTAGCCCCAACAGACCATAATATGGATCACTTCTGAAATCTGGAACCTCCTTTTCAGGCGTGACAAACCTTTTCATCATACTGAAATAAAGTCGAACATTCTGCGGGACGTTGAGCTGTAACAAACCGTTTTCCTGCTGGTCCGTTAAGCTGCTGCCTATTTGTTTCTCCCTGCAGGTCTCCTGGATGGGTCCGATGAGGACTCGTCCACTCCTGAGTTGTCTCCTCTCAGTCTGATCCGCCACAGCTCAGAGGAAACGCTCACCACGGACTCCTGGATTGGACCAGCTACATCAGACACGCTGAAACGTTTAAACCGACCGTCGAGGAGGAATCGCCTGTCTACATAGGACTTTGGGAGGGAGATGCCTCCTGATGCTGTGATACGCACTGAGTTTTTCCCTTGTCTTGCTTTAATGCTGTGCTTTTTTATGAGATGTGTTTGCCTGAAATCGTCACCTCTCTCCACTATTTGCTGTTTGGATCAGAGAACCCCAGGTTCAGTATGTGTTTTTACATATTGTGATTGAATAAATTATGTTTGAAATAAATTTTATTTTACAAAATATATGTTTTATGGGTTTTTTTATGGATAACCATGTCATTTAATATTAAAACTTTTTTGTCATGTACTTTTCTAATATAATTAATTAACAAGTTGATTTTTTTTTCTTCATGCCTTTCTTTTACTGGTGCGGAAAAATCAATATTATTTGGAGAAAATATAAAATAAAACAGGGAGAAAACTAATGTTCATATACTGATACATTATGTATCCCAAAATGAATTGAAAGGCCATAACTAATATGGGTCTCATATCTTTAGTCATTTTGGATGGTGACACTGTGGGCAATAAGAATCTCACAGGGTTCCTAGAAGGTCTTAAAAAGACTTAAAAGCATTGAATTCATGAATTTGGAACTAATGCCTTAAAAAGACTTTAAAATGTCTAAATGTTTTTAAAAAATATATTTTAAAAACAACTTTACATGTTTACTTTCTTGTGGCCTGCAAAAATGTTCTTTGATTTCTGGATTGTCATCTTTTACACATTCCCCTGATAAAATACATGAACAAAAGTCTGAGCTTTTTTTCCTCTCTGCCGATCAGGCTATGAAATAGGCCATGAAATTTGTATTAAAAAAAAAATGTCTTAAAAATATATTGAAAAGATTGTGATGTCCAACTTAGGAGGCAACACTAATTGACAATCAGTTGAATGTGCTGTTGTGTAAATATAATAGACAACAGGTGGAAATCATAGGACAAAGCCAGACACCCCCAATAAAGGAGTGGATCTGTAGGTGGTGACTACAGACCACTTCTCAGTTCCTATTCTTTCTGGAATGATTTTTTAGTAACTTCTGAATGCTGGTGGTGCTTTCACTCCAATCCACACAGGTGGCTCAGGTAATGCAGCTGATCCAGGATGTGGGAAGAAGGTTTGCCATGTCTGTCAGTGTAGTATCCAAAACATGGAGGCGCTACCAGGAGACAGGCCAGTACATCAGGAAATGTGGAGGAGTCCGAAGGGCAACAACCCAGCAGCAAGACCGCTACCTCCACCTTTGTGCAAGGAGGAACAGGAAGAGCACTGCCAGAGCCCTGCAGAATAACATCCAGTAGGTCACAAATCTGCATGTTTGTCTGCTCAGACGGTCAGAAACAGACTCCATAAGGTGATATGAGGTTCTGACATCCACAGGTGGGGGGTTTGCTTTCAGTTCAAGGCCATGCAGGACCCTTGGCATTTGCCAGAGAACACCAAGACTGGCTAATTTGTCACTGGCGCTGTAGCGACCGCTGCCTATTCCAGCTATAACAGGGTTCAGCACTATGGACAGTTCCTCTTCCCGTGCCGGTCTCTGTTCCTACTTTTCCAGCTGCCACCATGGACAGTGCTCTGCATGCTGAGCTGCCCCGCTTTTCTCTTTGTTTGAACTTTCCAACAAAAAGCCTTGACCCCCCATCCCCTTCCTGATATATATATATATATATATATATATATATATATCAGGAAGGGGATATATATATCAGGAAGGGGATATATATATATATATATATATATATATCCGGGATAAAGATTTAAAAAAAGTTTTGTCTTCAAAATGTTTCTCTTCAAACTACTTATATCAATGATTCGTTATTTGACATATAATGCACAAAAGTGATATCAAATTAAACATTACACAATGTTATATTAATAGATTTTGCTGCAATACATGGACATTTTAGAATCAAAAATATATATAAGAACACGTTTTTGCTGGGTTAGAGAACGGGTAGTAAAATGACCCGATTCACAAATAGCTGAAAGCTACCACACTGCGGCTCTGAAGCTCCGCCCCTCATGCGCGTGCACCACTTAAAATGAGTATCAGTGGAAAAGCAGCAGCACTGAAAAAAGATTGCCATTGAAAAAAAAGCCAACGTGCGAAAACTTGAGTGCGAGTAAATTGTTTTATTGGGAATATTTTGAGTTTCATTGATTTTTTTTTTTCACTTTCAATACAGAAATTTCTCATTTATTACAGATTCAAAATCAAGATTTTCAGTGACAATTATATTTTTCAATGCCAGTTTTTATTGTCAGTGCCAATAATTCTTTTCTGTTTCATTTTAAGATGATATAATTCTGACCCCATAGCAGAGAAGAGGAGAACTAACAGAAGAGCTGTCAATATTGTGAGTGATGTGAACCTCTTGCTCTTGTCTTCCGTTTTTAATATACTAAGTATTTATATAGTAGGCTACACAAGAATGTTGTGTACTATAAACTCATGTGTTGCAGTAAATAACAACTGTGGAGATTAAAGAGAGGAGAGAGAGAGATGGGAAACTGGACAGAAGTACGGCAATCAAAAGGTGGTGAGCGTATGATAATAGATACTATTTTGTAGATATGTTTTCTGTCGTGGGTTGCTATGGCAATTAAAGTTCAAGGATATTATTTGCATACTGCGAGTGATTAACGAATGTAAAACAAAGTAGTGGATATGCTGTCTTTGTTGTTTAGTAACACCAATATGCAGTTATTAGCCATGTCCACTGCCATTTTTGTGGGTTTTAATGAGACCCCCCTTGAAATGAGCAGGAACCCCCCCCCCCCCAAAAAAAAAAAACAACAACAAAAAAACAACAACAAAAAAACCATCCAAATTGTCTGGAGCTGCCACTGGATATACCCATATAAAATGGGTATATTTATACAGAATACAGCGTATTTTTATATTTATTTTGTTTAATTAAAAATCTTTTTTCTTTACAACACTTCCACCTAGTGTTTGTAGTTGGTTATGACATTTTTTTAAATAGATTCTTACAAATCACATCACACAGCAAAGTAATGGTAACACACATCAAGCCAACCTCTGTGTGCCAAATATTCCGGTCAAATTCAATAACTCCCAGACCTGCATTGAGGAGTGTCAGTACTGTATTGTGTATGTATTTAGAAAAATCTAGTAGCCTATGTAGTTTTCTGAGGTGTAGTTAAGTGGTCTGCAAACATGTCGAAATAACGTTACTCCTGAATACAGAAATAACTTTGAAATTATTTTTTTGGTTAAATGACTAGGAAATATTTGAGCAGAGCAACCAAAAAAAAAGGAAAGCTTTTTTCATGCAGCACACAAAATATGGAGATTACAACTTAACCCTCCTTCACTTCCTGACAAAAGCCTTGGCAAAGCCAATCAAAGCGTGGCTACCAGCTCCAAAGGGCAACGGTCCTTTTTCACAAGTTTTTAACAGAACTTCTTCATAAATAAATTGTAACCTGAAGAGACTAATGTAAGTCGTTTAAGCTAAGCTTAAGCAGACGGACTGCTGCCAGATCAAGGGAATTACTGGGCTGGTTGCAAAATGCTTTTTCTCACTTATCTAACTAAATCTGGGAAATATGGACACATTTTTACTTAGTGGTGAAATACTCCTTTAACATAGCAATTCAAGTGTGCTTTATTACAACAGGCTAAATGCAAAGCCTGGCCTTGCATATTGGAGCACAAGATTGAATTAATAGAAATACCAAGTATTAGGATTTAAGATTGAGCTGGGGACCAATTCCTATGAAATACTGTCTGACACATTTCAACAAATATGGGGAAATCTTCGTTTTCTCTGCATCAAATGTGTCTTTAAAATTCATGAACATCATCTGTTCAATCCATGGCACATTTCAAACGGAATCAGAAAATAACTTTTATTGCTCTATTGAATCTCAATTATTATTATTATTTATTTTTTTGCAGTAGGGGACCCATGGACCAGAGGTAGAAGGACGTGACTTAGGCTCCCCAAAGCAATTTATCATTGTTTTTCTGTACAAAACAAATTAGTTTTAACTATCAGAGATGCACACAGCTCCACCGCAGAATGCACTTGGCAAAGAAATTCATAATCTAGTCCTTCTCTGCTCTGTGTGTAATCACATTCAGAGGCAATATGGGTGCAAAAGAACTGTTCTGGAGGTGGTTGCAGGAATCTGAACAAGCTGTGCGGGAGTGTTTCGAGGCTATCAATAGGGATGCACTCTGTCAGATCCATAGAAATAACAATCACATCCAGAACTTATGATTTACCATTTCAGCTTTTTAAATTGTGGAAAAACACTGGTCACTAAGATCAGCTCAGCTGATTTATCTTTGCTCTGTATGTCTACATTAAGGCTTCAGCTTTGCAGGCAGACCCAGATAATGCAGCAGTCAGGCTGAAGGACAGAACCAATCAAAAAAGTAGCTGATTCGTTGGAAAGCAAATGCTTCCTGTGATGAGAGGATTGCTGAAATACAGATTATATACTACAAATGTGGGAAATAAGACAAAGATGAAAAATAGATAATTAAACTGGATCTCCTCTATCCTGTTGAAATGAATAATTTCATCATTCTTAAAAGCATTGTAAAAGGAGATTAATGTGCTTAATGTCGTCCCAGAGCTGCTTATTTGGCAGTAGTAGTTTGTTTTTGTGATTTAACTGAGGCCTCAAGTTGTGCTGAATCATTCCCTTTCAGTGGAGTGGTAACAGGACCTGACTTTAAATTATAACCTGAAAAATATTTGCTTTTTTGTGCTGCATGCTTTAAAACCCGGGGGAGTGTCCACTGCACCTTAAACTAGAACAGGAAAGAAGTAAAAGCGCCAAACCTGAAAAGCTGCTCAGCTGCTGGCTTTTGTCCTCTGGGATTAGTTTGTTAGCAAAGACACAGCCTAGAGCTGAGAGGGTTCTGTGCTGCCGTGTATCACAAGGTCAGTTTAATAAACCATTCATTTAACATGTATTTTATGAATGCATGCATAACATTTTTAAAAGGAGAATGGGAAAAAATGGCGTCCATGGAGTTTTAAGGTCAAAGCAACCTGTGATCATCACAGCAGCGGTATAACAACTGACAGCATTACGTGACAGTTATACATGATGGTGGTATTGTGATAGTCAAGGGTTGCTGCGCTACCTCAGGATATGAAATTCGCCATAATCGATAGAACAATGACTTCTGCTCTCTAGCTGAAAATCCTAAAATAGAATGTCCAGCCTTCAGTTTGAGACTTTAAGCCCAGGCAGGGTTATGCAGCACGATTATGATCCATCGCTGGCAAGTCCACATCTGAATGACTCAAAATGGCAAACAGAATAAAGTAAAGGTTCAGGGAGGATTCCAAATTGAGATCCTGCAGCATGACCATAGCTAAAAATTCCCCCATTGTGGCAAAAATTAAACCATCTCTGCTATGACAAATGAGTCAGTGTTCTTCCACAGTGATAGAAAATGAGCACAGACGGTTATCCAAAACACCTGATGTCAGTTGTCATCAAAGGTGTGATACCAAAGATTATGGGGGTAATTACGTTAATTATTTAAGAACTTTAATTTACTCAGATTATCTTGGATACTTAAATTTATTTGACGAACTGAAACATTTAATTGAGAGAATAAAGCAAAACCAGAGGAAATCAGATACTTTTAACTTCTTTGTCTTCATTTTTGTGAGTTCCAATTTGTGCTGTGTCACTAGTGCTCAACACTAATCGTCTCTCTCTCTCTCTCTCTCTCTCTCTCTCTCTCTCTCCTGCCTGGACAGGCTCCCCTCCCTACTTTCTGTCCCTCGCCGTCTGTATGAGTGATGAACTTGTCCAAGTTGGGATGGGGAGCCAGATAGAAGCCATCCACACTCGGCTATGCCCCCATTAGTCAACCAGACACCCAGGTGTCAATATACCTTCACTGCCTCCCACTCAGCATTACACTGACTCAGGAAGGCCTCAGCAGTGTAGCATGACTAGTAGCCACCTCGTCCAAAAATTGATTGTCCCGCCGAAACATTCCCCCACGGCATGTTGAAACAATTTATGGCTCCAAACTAGTTTAATGATCTTTAACTTTTCCAGGAGTCTAAACCAAACCACTGGATGCAGACACCATTCTGCTGAGATACCTCCCCACCTCCTCCTTTATAGCCCCAAGAAACAGTCCTAATAGGAATTTTACTAAGTTACCTCATACAGTGTATAGCCAAAGAGGCATACTCCATCATTTTTTTAAAGGAGTATGAAGCAGGATTAATTAACAAAACTAACAAGCCAGAGTAACTTCAGCAACCGATGTGCACAAACTCTTAAGCCACTTTCACACCGGCCAGCTTGTTCAGGCAGCAAAATGCTCAAATGGACGAAAGTTGAAACTTTAAAATTTAAACACATCTGCTTCCACACTTTGTAGTCGATGCCAGGGGCGGATTTAGGACTGAAGGAGATCAGGGGCTTAGCCCAGATGACTGATGTGCAAAAAATTACATACACACACACACACACACACACACACACACACACACATACATACATACATACATACATACATACATACATACATACATACATATATATATATATATATATATATATATATATATATATAAACACTAATCTCAGTTTTTCAATTAGGATCGCCTTAAATTAGATGAAAGAGAATAGATTATTATGCTTTAAATAAGCAAAACAACATTTGATCAGCAATTTTAACTATTAACAGCATCATAGTCAGCTGTTGATTGAAGTCACCTCAGATCACTGGTCTAGGGAATACTGCTTACATCACTTAAGAGCAGATAATATAAAGGGAACGAGCTACGTTGATGTAGATTCTCAGTCATCCAGGACATGGTAGTCTTGAAAGTTTAAATGAAGGTAACTGGACTTTTTCTTTTGGTCTTGAAAACATTTAATCTCTCATCTAAGAGGCTTATTCGGTTCAGAAAGACTGGATTGGACAATATATATATATATATATATATATATATATATATATATATATACACAGCTGGAGGCATGAACTAATGGACTTTTGAGATGTGAAGTCAGGTTTTTTATTTACTGTGGACAGATCTGGACATCTAATGTTCTGGTTCTGGAGGAATCTGGGTGCTTTAAAAACCAAGGCTTGATTTGCAGATGCTGAAATGAAAGCTAAATTAGTTTACCAATTGTGATTAGTTTTCACTAATTAGCACGATTGATTTATTGTAAACCAATAAAACAATGTAATGAAAATAAAAACATTCTTTGGAATAAGAAATGTTATGTTTAAAAATGATCTGGGTGAAAGTAATTAACCTTTGGAGAATCACTTTATTCACGGATTGATCACCACAGTAAACAATCTAATTCCAGTATTTTGAATAAATAAGGTGAGTTCAAACACGGCTAAGAAGATTATATTCTGTTCTTAAACAATCTATTTTAAATCGAGTTCTGTTTGAACCGTTAATAGGCAAGGCAATTTTATTTCTATAGCACACTTTCAACCCAAGTCAATTAAAAGTGCTTTACATGATTAAAATTGGAACACAGCATAAATCCATTTCATAATGAAAATACAAGAAATCAATTACAATAAAACAATAATCAAGACAATTGTTGTATAAAATTTTAAGGACAAGCAAGTAAAAAAGATAAAAATACAAGAAAGCATTTACAGTAATCAAGACAATAATTTGTGTGAAAATTAGTAAAAACAGTTATCATAGGCAAGTCTAAATAACTAAGTTTTACTTTCAGACTTAAAAGGGTTCAGTGTCTCTGCAGCTTTTCTTTCCCCTGGTAGTTTGTTCCAGATATGAGGAGTATAGAAACTGAAAGCTGCTTCCCCATGTTTGGTTCTGGTTCTAAGGGGGATCAGTAAACTAGAGCTGGAGGACCTGAGTGATCCAGATGGTTTGTACCGTGATAGCAGATCGTCAATATACCCTAGTGCTAACCCATTCAATGATTTATAGACTAATAAAAATAATTTGAAGTCTATTCTCTGAGCTACAGGGAGCCAGTGTAAGGACTTTAGAACTGGGGTGATGTGTTCTACTTTCCTGGTTCTAGTGAGCTGCAGCTGTATGACTTTTTGGGTAGACCTGTGAGGATGCTATTGCAGTAATCAAGGTGGCTAGAGATAAATGCATTGATGAGTTTTTCTAGGTCTCCTTGTGTCATCATTCCTTTAATCCTAGAAGTGTTCCTCAGGTGATAGAAAGATGACCTTGTTATTGCCCTTATGTGACCCTGGAGGTTCAGGTTTGAGTCCATTATTACACCTAGACTTCTGGCCTGGTTGGTAGTTTCAAGCTGGACCTGTTTAAGCTGATTACTGACATGTATTCGATCTTTTTTGGGGCCAAAGATAAGTACTTCAGCTTTGTTTTTGGTCAATTGGATGAAAGTATGGGACAAGCAGTTGCTAATTTGCTCATTGCATTTACTAAGGGTTTGGATGGGTTCAACATCACCTGGTGATATTGAGATATAAAGCTTAGTGTCGTCAGCATAGTTATGGTAGTTGATCTTATTTGTTGTTATAATCTGTCTGAATGGGAGCATGTAAATGCTAAATAGGAGGGGCTCTAGGATGGAGCCCTGGAGGACCCCACATGTGATTTCTGCGTTTTGTGATGAGACCTGGCTAATCGACACAAAGACATTTCTGTTCTTGAGGTAAGATTTGAACCTATCGACTGTCACACCAGAGAATTCAACCCAGCTCTCTAGACGTTCCAGTAATATATCATGATCAACTCAGCTGAGTGTCGTCAGCGTAGTTGTGGTAGTTAACATTATTGGTGGTTATAATTTTGCTTAGTGGGAGCATGTAGATGCTAAATAGGAGGGGCCCTAGGATGGAGCCCTGGGGGACCCCGCATGTGATTTCTGGCTAATCGACACAAAGAAATAGCAATCTTTGTTTATGAAATGCAGGCCAATTCAAGCGGTAGATGCCATGAACGCGAATGCACAAAACGCACCACATAAAATGCAGCACAAATTTTCCATCGCATATGTAGCGCGAATTGTTTGCGTAAATCAGGCAGAAAAGCTTTTTTGCGAGGCAAATCTGCTTCTGAAGAGTCGTGGGACCCCAAGTCATGCTTCATCGCGCTCCCCCATTGATTTTACATGTTAACCTGAAGCTCTATCGTGTTTGGTGTGGACACACAGTTACAATGGTTGCAATAGCTGGTTACATTGACCCTCGTGGCTGTGGGGTTGCTGTTAGCTCGTCCTCCCATGTGGCTAAGTAGTGATCAACACCCGCTTCTTTCACTGACAGTACCTTTTACGGTTTCCAGCACGGCAATTCTGATCGCCTCTGTGGCGTCGTTTTAATGTGGCCTCAGCTGGTGCAGACTCCCACCTCGTGCAGCTTTCAGCTCCTTTTCTCAGCGCTCCAAAACTCAGGGAACGTTTTGCCGGGCTTTGAGAATCACACAATATTCTTTTTATCAAGGTTTAGGATTCACCTGGTGGTCTTTGAGTTCCTTGAAGCGAGTTTCTCCCAGAAACTTTGGCCTTCCTCCTGTGCCAGTGAGGGAGGTAGTTGCTTTTGGTCTTCCCTTGAACGAGCCGGCCTGGACTCGCCATGAAGAAAGAAGAGTCGCTATTGACCCCACACACCGTCAGAAATTGGACTTCCTGTTCAGCTTTCTGCATTCTCATCTTGGCTTGTGAGAGCTCTGCTTTCACAACCTGCTCTCTCTGCAGCGTGTCTCATGGATCCGCAAGGCGCACTGCTTCTGTCATCTGGGGTTCTAACGCCATTTCTGCTGGACTTAAAAACAGCAGTTGTTAAAACAATTGCTGAAAGCAAAACAAAAATGCTAACAAATAGCCATACCTTTCACATTTACGAATACGTATTCAGAGCGATGCGAAGGTCGACAGAGCCACTTGTGTCTTATGGATACACTATGCTTCTAGTCTTAAAATGTATTCCTATTCTCAAAGGAATGTTGGCAGGTTAACAAAACGTTCACCCCTCTTTTCTTTTGGTGGGTGATTTCAAACAAGAGATTAACCTGAGTTAATCCAACTACAAGCAGTGGTTTCTCAAACCCACTGATTACTTTAACATCTAGTATCCAGATGTTAAAGTAGTGCGCAGAAAATTGCTGTCAGACTCTTCTACTTGAGCGGTAGAGCATGGACCTCCTGCTTTTCCAGGAGCTTCTCTAAAGTTTGCTTTCCCTGCATCTGTCGTTGTTTCAGGAAGATTCCTGTTCCACAGTTGGAACCAAAGGCCAGAGCAGACTTTAAAAGGATTCATTAGGACAATAATAAATGGATTTCGGCTTCTGAATTCTTTGCAACGTCCAAAGAAGAGATGGAGGGGTTATAAACGGTGATAGAAAGATGGACGTTACAATGTTTTGATCATATTGTTCTTTCAGCTTCCAGCATGACGGTGTTTTGGACAACAATGTCTTCCTTCCGTAAGCAAGGATGATGCTCAGGCCTCAGACAGGATCTGCGTTTTATAGATTTTATTATGGCCAGCCCTATACATGAGCCTCTATAGGCAAAGCTTGAACTCCCTCAGATCATGTGTACCTCCCTCTAAGCAGCTTCTGCGTCTAGCCCCTAGAATATTATGTCTTCCCCACCAGGTTATTAAAACAATCCTTGCTGTAGATAGGAAAAGAGTTGAGATATTCTCTAGATGCCTTTACTAAAAATTACTTACTATTTACCTACTTAATTATTTTACATAACCTCGAGATATCAATATATTTATATTACAGAGCCAAGATTAGGATCCCAGAGTGTAGGTGCCTGTGATCGAGTTAATGGTTTCTGAGGTCCTTATAATCCAGAACAGGCAAGTTTGGAGAGCGGTCAGGCTCAAAAAGGATGATGGTGACAGAGCTGCAGAGGACAACCATGGGTTCTGAAACTTTGGAGGAGGTCAAGAGGAAGGTGAGCCTTATGGTGCATTCAAACCACAAGCTTTGTCAGCACTTAGCAACGCTCATAAAGTGACTAGTTTGACGCATATACACAGAAGATAAATTTTTAAGCTGATGCTAGCAAAGCTCGTAGGCGGGCCTTTCTCTGCCGGATGTTTTAAACTTTCACCGATCGTGGTTGGCTAGGCAGCGTCAACATCGGGCAACGTCACTAAAGGGAGACGCTCTGATTGGTTGCCGTGCTGCGCCAAGTGTGCTAAGATCGTCAAAAGTTCAGTTAGCTGAAATTCTGCGTTGCTAGCATTATGAGCTTTGAAGTTTGAAACACAGGAAAAGCTTGAACAGTTGTCGGATTCAACACTCACACAGCGCCGCAGAGACTGCGAGGCTCCTCCAACGCTCCTCCGACTCTCCTCTGATGGCCTCAACCATAGACTTAACATATAATTTTGCCGCTGCTGATTCTGCCCTTTGGGGCGGTGTGAATGTACTGTTAGAGGACTAGAAATGAGTGTGGTGTGGAAAACAATAAAGTCCGACCAATGAGACACAGAGATTACGGAGGTAAGTCTCAGGAACCAGGAAAGCATAAACTCAGAGAATTTCTGAAAAGGGGGACTGAGGAGACTTTCTGGCTTGGTTCTACAAGGGATGGTTGATCATTAGGCACTGACTGGTTGTCCAATAGTTCCAATCTAGAGCACACAAAGGGCTTGATTTCTACCAGGAATGGAGACCATAGCTAGTGGATCACGTCGTCCAACAAAGATCCTCTGTTGGAACAATACTCAATACTGACACACAGCCCCTCAGATGAACAGGTATCCAAACAAAATCCCTCCATTAAAGGTTGACATGTGGCGGCTCAGAAGATCTATAAGGCAGAAAGGCCTAACATTCCCTAAAAAGAAAGATTAGGGGGTCCAGATCTAATCCTCTGGTCTGCAACCCTTCCATTCTACAAGGTATTGAAACCCTTTTTCACAATTGGAAGCATCGAAAATTTCTTAAAACAGAATAAGCAGGGTGTTGATCAATGCTATGTGTGAGTGAAGAAGGTGTCTAGTAGTTAGGCAAAATGGGCTGAATAAAAAAGCCTCAACCAGTTAAAGTGTGTGTGGAATACCAGGTGGATCTTGAGGTTGGCTGAGAGTTTCAGGCGGATCAGGTTAGCCACTCACTCGTTACAATATCTGTCAAAACACTAATAGTTCTCTTTATATTTATTAGGTAAAATTAACATTCACGGTCACATTCTATTTATCTACCTCCTAACTGTAATTTATGATGAAGAAAGCTAATAAACTAAATAATAAGTTTTCTTTCACTTTTAGTTATTTAAAATTTTCCAACACTGGTTACTCGGTTTTCCCAGGGAAAGATTGCATTCTTTGGATAGTTTTCAGCCTGGAGCACCTAATTAACATCACAAAAGCTGAAATAACACCTCAACTGAAGCCACACATCCCTGAGACGATGAAAAGGGGGTGTTGTAAATGCAGGGCAGGAGCAAAAAGGAGACAGACAAAAAGAATATTTCAACTTTTGTTTTAGGTATTCACAATGAATTCAAATCTTATGAAATGAAAGACAGAATAAAATACTTTGTACAACAAAAATGAAATGAAAAAATCTCACACACTTCATCAGGCGTGTGTGTTAAACCTTTGTTCGGACACGGTCAATACAGATACAGGACCTGGATAGTTTAGGAAAAGATTAATGGGTTCTATGTGCGATTTGGGTCACAACTAACACCAAAACTTGGACTAAATCCACTTCCTGGGACTGATATCCTGAACCATCGTTCAACTGGTAGTAACAGACAAGGAACCGGACAATAATTTTACTCCCATCGTCTCCTCAAAGTTGCCAGGCCTCCATGAACAAAATATTACTATCCCAGTGCTTATAAGCATAGACAAACAAAAACTATTTTATTCTAAACAAAATCTCAAGTTGATCTCCTGTCAGAAAACACAGTTACCCATCATAAAACCACTCAAACTAACGGTTTAGCACCAGATTATGTTGAAGAAATTTTGTCACTATACTTACCCAGCAGAGCCCTCAGGTCATCCTAATCTAGTTTACTAAACATTCACAGAATTAGAACCAAACGTGGAGAAGCAGCTTTTAGTTTCTATTCCCCACAAGTCTGTAACAAACTTCCAGACCACTGCAAAGCTGGTAAATCGTTAAACTCTTTTAAATCAAAGATTAAAACCTTTCTTTTTAGAGCTGCCTTTGAGTCATGTTTTATGTCTAAATGCTTGTTTTAATTTTCGTACTTTGACATAGTTTTTTTATCTTACTACTAATTGCTTTTTTCTTTTGTAATAGTTTTTTTCTTCCTATTATTTTATTATATGTTTGGTTTCTTTGCCACCAAATCATGTAAATCACCTTGAATTACCTTGTGTTTAAAGTGTGCCATACAAATAAAATTGGCTTGCCTATGAGAAGCCTTGTATGCTAGTTTTGAGGCCACAAACCAGAATGACTCTTTGCCAAGCACATGGAAAGGACGTCAATGTGATGACTGAATGTGTTACCGTGTAAACTTCTGTGTGGATAACTTTATCTCCACCAGAACAGTGAGATGCTTTCCTAATAATTCCTGATTCACCACTGATCTAAAGGAAATGTTAAACAACAAAAAGGAAGGAAGACAGGAGGCATACAGGAAGAAGCTGGAGAGCAAACTACAGAAGAAGAATATCAGAGAACAGTGGTCAGGGATAGTTAACTTTTTCCATGATTCCCCTATGAGTCCCTATGTTAGCTAAAAAAGATTTTAGCAGTTCAAAGTGCGTCCCAATTACTTCCAGAGGGTTCTATGCAAACTGAAGCAAATATCGCTCATGTTCCACAGCAACGCACATCCCAACATGTGTCTGTGTGTGTGTGTGTGTGTTTGTATGTATGAGGGAGAACAAACCCTGTCTCTGTCTGGGACCTCAATAGTTGTTCTTGACAGCGTTACAAGCATCTCATCTATTTCATTCCAAGTTATGAATCCATAATGAGGCTAATGAACGCCTGAGCTCCTGTGTGCTAATCGGTTTCTGGAATTACCCTGTCACTGGAGGGAACTGTTACAGGAAATCACAGCATAATGGATGAGGTTGGAACCTGACTACCCAAAGCATGGTGTTGCTGAGATGTTTTACTAAATCTTTGGGGAAAAGTATAAATAATATATATTGTGGAAAATTTCTAATTTAGCTCCAAAGAAATTTTCATCTCCCGATGTCTAATCCTTTACCTATCTTAGGAAAATAATGTGATTTAAGTACATGTCAACATAAACAATAAACATGGATGTACTTCAAAAAAATGTATTTTATAGCATAGATAATCAGAAGTTTCTGCTGTGAGATGTTTGAGGGGTTTCTTGCATGTAAAGCTGTTTTGAAGTCATCGCCTAGCAGCGCAATGAGATCAATATCTGGGTTTTTATTTTACCCAGGACTCCATAGCCAGTGATTGGAGGAATTACTGGTATGATTTGGGTGAATGTCATATTGCAGGGTCCAGTTCTGCAGACGAGTGACACATTGCAGAATTTATTGTGGGATTTATGTTGGTGAGCGGGCCGGATTCATCTGCAGCAAGGCCTCACCAAACAAAGGTGCTTTCCACCTGCGCGCTCCACAGTTGATATGAGCTTATTTGACTAGAATGTTGTGTTTTGTTCCAGGCAATCATGACTTCGGCTCTGGTGTCCAAACATGTTTTTTAGACTACGTTTCTTCCCTGCACTCCTCTGCTTCTGATTGGAGAAGAATACGCTTTCATGTCAGCAACAAGAGCTTGCTGTTGGTCCATTGATAGCATTTTAGAACTTTTGGAACCTTCTTTTTGCAAATTATTGTCTGCTTTTAAGGTGCACCTGCTTAGATTTCCAGAAATGATTAAGTTATAAGTTGTTTTTAGTTGTAGACTATTTTGACTACTAATCCTTTAATGACCTCTTTAAATTTAGACTCATGAACCAGTATGATGTCATACAACTGCTTGTTACTTTAGCCATTTGAACTGAAAATAAATGTGGAGAGTGACCTAATTTATTCCTCAACAGAATATGCTAATTTAAAATAATTGAAAAGAAGATATTTTATCTTTTGCTGTTTACTTGGCCAACTACAATCTCACAATATTTGAACATTTTTAATTGACACATACGTTAGAAAAAAACCCACATGTTGTTGTATGGTGTGCTCTAGTTGGGTCAAGTGACTATATATTTAGTGGAATTGAATAGTTCCAATGAGGCTTTTACCTAAAATGAGTAACTGCGCGAACTCACCACTGGATGGCAGTGTTGTTGCATACAGGGCGGCTTAACAGCAGTAATTCTTCTCCAGAGAATAACCCTCAGGCTAGGGTAACGTATTCACACCCATGAGCCCGACTGGGCTCATTTCTGTAGCCACAGTGAGTATGATTATGAATGTATTGAAATGTATTCAGCCAGAGAGTGTGAACTCTGTTCGTGGTACACCACAATCAGAGCCTCCTTAGAGTCTGCATCCCTTTTTTCCTTCTTTACATAACTGCAGCTCAGACCAATCTCCCTTCGCTGCACCTCAAGTTTAAGCCAAGAATCATCAAGCAAGGTTTTGGACCAATTTTTTGATCATTCCATGCAACATCTCTGCTACACCCAATTAAACTGACACATACACAAACAAACACACAGTGATGCAGACTTGTGCTGCCTGTCTCCCTATTTTACCTCTGGGATGCGGCTGACAAATGACAGCGCTGCTCATCTGCCAACCCAACGTCTCCTGCTCGGCAGGGTGTGTGTGTATGTGCTTTTTGCTGGAGGAGAGAGAGAGGGGGGGGGGGGAATCGTTGAGGGACATGGGGAAATGGGGGTAGTGGGGTAGGAGTGGGAGGATGCATGGGGGCACGTTAGTAAGATTCATGTTCTCTGATTGGCTGAAGACAACATCCTGCAGAGTTATGGATTTCTGTCAGAAAAGATAGTTCGCTTCAACCATGCTGCCCTGCAGACTATGAAAAACAAATCATATCGTTTTTTCGGACAAAAACCCTAATGCATATCCTGGTATTATTTCTCCATTCATGGATTTTCACCCAGAGAGTTGAGGAGGAGGGATAAATGGTTACAGCTGCCAAAGAAAATGTCTCATTGATAAGACTAGCATGTCCTTGAAATGTATGCACATAAACAGTTCTAATGTATTTCTCGTGATTCTCACACTGTTCCTCTCTTTCTCACTCGTTCACTCTACACAGGCAAATCTCAGAGCAAGGAAAGTGGCTGACTGGTAATTTTCCTCATAGCATCTTCACTCAGAGGTCTGGTGTGAAGGCCTGCACTCAACTGTGTGCTCAGTCATCAGATAGATAAAGTACTGCCAATACTAGACATCATCACCTAGCTGCCAGAGCTACAAGCTATTTATTGTGACCCTATTGGTTCCGCATGACGTACATTGTGTCCTGTAACTGTTTTCGCTGCACTAAAAATGACACATGAATCAAAGAAACAAAACACACACACCTTCCATGCAATCACAGCTACTGTATCCTGACTCTTGCACAAAGATCGTCATGTAGAGTGTTCTCTGTGAGCGAGCTTCTACTTGGGGAAAAGTACACACACACATGCCCGACATAAACATATGGACAAATTGCAGAGGGAAAAAAAGAGACGGATGCATATATTCACCATGATCCACTTTTAAAACAGTTTTGATCACATTATTCTCTAGATATTCTTTTAAACCATTGGTTATTAACTTCTCCTTGTTTATGTTGGTTACCCAAGAATGATTTAAATTAACAAGACTGGTTGAAGTTGGGAATTGCTGTAAAAACACATTATCAGGGTCGCAGTGTAGGTGTTAGAAAGATGAAACCCAAGACCACCTCGTCATTTATATTAGTGCAAGCACAAGTCTCTGAACTGTTTCATAGTTTCAGCAGCTTTCTGTTCCGCAGTGGAACCTAAAATCTTTAACCTCTGTTTGATGTCCTATGGAGTTTATTTTTATATGAGTTATGCATTCCAGCTTTTGTACTTTAAGATCTTCCTGTGAGTTCATTTTTTAGCTCTCCCTTCAGAGTATTACACTGAGCATTGGCCTTCAGCCACAGTGCGACTACTTCCATCAAATTTCTTACTAACTTAGTTTGAAACCTAATCGGCAACCCTTTAGCTGTGTATCAATGTAAGGCTTGCGTTAAAAGACCTAATGTGTCACCGTGGCTGGGCCATTTAGCAGAATGATGCAAATCTTTCCTTCAGCCGTGATCGATCCATCAGGTTGATGTTTCACAGCCTATTCCGACATCCACTGTGACTCGCTATTAGCGGCACCCTCCCTTGCTGCAGGGCCCACACAGGCTTCGAAGAGGAACTTCAGCTTTCTGACTTATTTATCTCAGTGTAGCTCCTGAGCGTTGTCACAGTAAGCGGGAGAGGAGTTTTTTTTTTTTACGTTTTCTCCTGCTGTTAAAGCTAAAAACAATAGTTTGGCCTCTTTTAGCACATTCTGTCGTCTTGTGTTGTTCACATTGCAGCGCAGAGGATGACAGATTTTTATAATGAGCTTAAAATTTTAGTATTACAATTCAAGAAACGTGAAAAAACAGTTAACTTCATTTCATCGAGGATTTGAGAAAGTTTAATTAGGCTAAACTGGGATCACTACGTGTGTAGGTCAAAATATCTCTGCATCTGAAATTCTTGTTGGCTGTTCTTTGTTTGCTGTGGTCCGTATGGCTCATAGATAGAGAACGTCTTTGCAGTTTGGTCCGATCAAAATTTGTAAAAAATAATCTTCTTGTAGCTGATCAAATGCACACATTCAAATGTTAGATTCTTGGGTTGATAGAGGAAATGAAAAACATTCTAGTCCAAAGCAGCACAGAAACAGATGCTTTAATTAGCAGCCAGCAAAGTGCCTGAAGGTGTGTGGATATGTGTGTGTTTGATGGATTTAATTACTTGAGTGTAAGATGAAACGCAGAGAAATCAACAAAGTGGCATCTTCATAAAGGTTAACAACCAGCAACCCTTCTCCCCCCCCCCCCCCCCCCCCCCCCCCCCCCCCCCCCACCGGGCTCCTATCATCCTTCTTTCCTACGTTGGTTAGGAACGCAGAGAAATGAAAGCCGGGCCCGGAATGAGAATTAGGGAGCAAAGACGGACACAAAGACAGACTAACTCTCTTTAATCAAACCAGTAGCTCAAAGTGCCATCAGCTTTATTAACTCCACAAACACACTCTCACGCAAGCCTGTCTGTTGTTCGAAAGCACACAGATGGAATTGTGCCCTGCAGAAAAGAGGGAGACCTTCCCTTTCATGCCTGGCTCTCACTGTACAGATTGCAGGTAGAAACGAAGAGATTACTGCAAAAGTGAAATTGAGTGTCTAGTTTTTGATGTGTTGCCTACGGCCTGAATTACCCCCCCCCCCCCACACACTTCTTGTTCTTCTGTCTCTGTACCTCGCTGCTCGGGTTGTTGTAATATTATTTAGGTTTGGGGGAGACAGAAAGATTGATGAGAAAGTTAGGAGACAGGATGATGAGCCGCACGTTCCAGGCTGCTAAGCCTGTGGGCCAAAGATGAGACGCGGCACAGAGCGGACAGGAATTCAGAATGTTTTCTCTGATATAGGTATCTGGGAGCTGCGAGTCATTAGACACTTTTACATTGATTTACATCACATCTTGTTCTTCCTCAGAGCTGGCGGCTGCGTTCCGTCCCGAGTGATTGGGTTTCTGTTATGCAGATAAAGTGCAAATATAGACATTTTCATGATTTTTCAGAAATGTTATTTACCTCATGTGGCAGCTCTAACTCAAGAAAAAAAAAATCAAAATCTCAGGAAAACAGGTCTTGCAGGCTGGGTTCCAATTCTTGAAAGTTCTGGAAAAGTATGGAATTTTATTTAATGATGATTTAAAAAAGAATAGACTATTAGAAAGATTTTGTATTCCAGTCTGTATATCCCACCCTTTCCTACCTCACTTGCTCTCTTCCATCCTTCTTTACACTCTTCTTTCCCTACTTCCTATGTCCATTCTTTCATACCCACCTTTGTCCTGTCTTTCCCACCTTCCATACTCATGTTCTTCCCTCCTACCTTGTTCTTGTTCTTTCTTCCATCCTTCTTTGTCCCTTTTCCTAAAGGTCTCATTTACTGGTGTTTTTATACATTTTTCCGTGTTCTCTGGTTCTCTCGTCCCAGTAAAGAATGCTGTCTAAGATCACTTTCTGTGAAACAAATCCTTTCAATATTGGGTGCTGAGTGTACCTTAATGAGAAATAAAAGAATTTTTATTTTATTTTACCAAATGGCTGCAATTAAACAGAGTGGAGAATTTAAAAAGGGTCTGAATACTTTCCATACCTACTGTTCTACACAAATACTGAATGTGTTCTGCTGTGTTGTGGAGTTGCTCATGGTTAGCTTCTCGTATCTATAGCTCTGCTCTGCTCCTGACCAGAACAATCCAGCTGGCTAAGGCCAATGAATACTAGCTGTCACTGTCATGTTCAATGCACTGGCTTTTTCCCCACTCAGCTGTTTCCGGTCTATTTTATTTCTGAAGCTGGTGCAGAGAATGGAGTTTGGACAAAATATTCACATGCAGCATGCTGAGTGACTGATTGCATTAAACGAATCAGGTGGTTCATGATTTTCAGTGAAGGAGACCTTTAAGTCCTTGCTTTTTACCTTTTGTTTGTCAATCCATTCTTGTACTCTCCCTTCTATAGGCACTTTAATTCCTGTATTTTGCCCTTTTTCCTTGCTCATGAAGCGTACATGGATATCTTCCATAACATACTGGTGAACTTTTAGATAGTGCTGAAAGCTCTGGAAATTTAAATCAGGAAAAATTTTGACTTTTTTTTACATAAACGCAAGCAGAAAATGTCAGACAAATCTACTGAAACAAGTTGAGATTTAACAACATTCATCAATGAGCCCTCTATAAAGTAATGGTTATTCAGGCATCTTTTTTTTTCCACACATATCTTTATTGAATTTTAAACATTTTTATACAAACAAACAAACTAAAATATATATGTATATATAAATAAAAAAAAAAAAAAAAAAAAAAAAAAAAAAAAAAAAAAAAATCCTCCCCCCACCCTGGAACCCCATGCTCACTCCATCAACAAAAAGATACAATTTACATGTCACAGTCTTTTATAAGACGCAGGAAGGGCAGAGTTTACTGTCCATTGTCATGTTACAGTCAATCAAACGTGAAATAAAAGTAATAACCTCCTTCCAAAAAATTAGAAGTTTTGGACACTGCCACATACAATGAAGAAGAGTGCCCTTATCTACACCACATTTGACGCATACATCAGGTATATTGGAGTTAAAATGGTGAAGTTTTACAGGAGTAATATAGGTTCTAAATAACCATTTGTATTGCAGCAATCTAAACCTGGTGTTAATAGTTTGTGTCTGCGCCAACAGACAGGAATTGTTCCACTCCTCATCCGTGATTTCGGTTTGTAAGTCAGTTTCCCATGCTCGTAAATATGAAAGACTATCTTCTTTTGAGGAAAGTAATAAAATGTTATAAAATGTGGAAATCAGGCCTCTACTCTGATGGTGGTTAACAGCAATATTTTCTATTGTGGAAAGTGGTCTTTTTTTAGTAGATTTTAGTAGAGAAGTGATGAAGCTCCTAATCTGTAAATACTTAAAAAAGTGTTTTTTGGGCAAACCATATTTATGTATCAATTGCTCAAAAGACATTAGTACTCATTCACTATATAGGTCCCCAATTTTAGTCAAACCGTTATTTTGCCAGATTTTAAACCCCATATCTGCTCTTCCTGGTTTAAATCGATCATTTCCCCAAATTGGCGACAGACAAGAGAGCTTTGATACCTCCGACAAGGCAAAATGAGATTGGTGCCAGATTGATATTGTATTTTTGAGAAAAGGATTCCTTGTATCTTTCAATAACTGTTTAGTTTCAGCTGCATAAAGATAAGCTGTCAAAGGCAATTTCAATGTATTGCCCTCAATAAGTGTCCAAGATGGTATATCTATGGTGGAGAAATAATAAGCAGCTGCACACAGTTGAGCTGCCCAATAATAGAATTTAAGATTAGGCAATTTGAGCCCCCCTCGGTCATAGGGCAGATGCAGAAGAGAGAGCCGCAATCTGGGGCGTTTACTATTCCATATAAATTTAGCAAAGGTTTTATTCAAGGAAGCAAAGAAGGAGGCTGGAATGTGTAAGGGAATGGACTGGAAAAGATACAAAAATTTTGGGAGAATGGACATTTTAATAATATTAATGCGACCTATCATAGAAATTGGCATTCCACCCCATCGTTCTAAGGAATCCAATACATTTCTTACTAAGGGATCATAATTAACCGATACAATTTTCTTTATGTCCGGAATTATTTTAACTCCCAGGTAAGTAAAACCTTCATCTGTACACCTGAATTGTGTTTGCATTGTAGGGTTATTTTTATTCAGCATTAGCAGGGAGCTTTTCTTTTGGTTGATTTTATACCCTGAAAATTCACCAAACTTTTTCAGAATTTGATCGACACCTTGGACAGACTTCTCTAGATCAGTTAAAAACAAAACAACATCGTCAGCAAAAAGTGACAGGCGATGTTCTATTCCTCCAATTTGAATACCAGCGATGTCAGGGGAATTACGTATTGCCATAGCAAGTGGCTCAATAGCAAACAAGAAAAGAAGGGGGGATAATGGGCATCCTTGTCGTGTCGATCTGCCCAGGCGAAAAGGTCTTGATAATTGGTTGTTTGTTACAACTCTGGCTGTGGGTTCCGTATATAATAATTTAATCCATCTCAAGTATTCACCTCCCAAGCCGAATCTTTTAAGTGTCTCAAAAAGATAACCCCATTCGATTCTGTCAAACGCCTTTTCAGCGTCCAATGACAAAAAGGCATGGTCCAATGCAGATTGTTTTTCATATAATATATTCAATAGTCGGCGGGTATTATGAAAAGCTTGGCGGCCAAGAACAAATCCATTTTGGTCATTTGAAATTAAATGAGGTATATGTGATTCAATTCTCCGAGCTAGAGCCTTACATAGTATTTTGGTGTCGCATGACATCAGGGATATAGGCCTATATGAGCCCATATCCGTTGGGGACTTTTCTGGTTTTAGCAGAAGTGAAATTGTTGCCAATCTCAAGGATGGGGGTAAAATGCCAATCTCATAAGACTCAGTATACATTTCAAGTAGATGGGGTAATAATTTATCTGAAAACCTTTTATAAAACTCAATAGGTAGGCCATCAGGGCCGGGAGCTTTACCTGTATTCATCTGTGCAAGTGCTTCCTTAAGTTCCTGAATGCTCAGTTTTCCATCCAGATCTTTTTTAGATTCTTTTGACAAGGTTGGGAATTGAATTTGGTCCAGGAACCGGTTCTGTTTATCCACATTTTCTGGATATTGAGACGTATATAGAGTCTCATAATATTCTGTAAAAGCGTCATTTATACCTTTTGGCTCCACTAAAGTCTCACCATTGTCCAGTACAATTGAATTAATTGCCCTACCTGTCTGTATTTTTTTAAGCCTCCAAGCTAAGAGTTTTCCTGCTTTCTCGCCCTGGTCATAGTAAGATTGTTTTAACCACAGTAAGCTGGTTGCGATTTTATTAGTAGTGAGTTCATTATATCCTGCTTTCAATAGGAGAAGCCTTTTATATTTTTCAGTGTCAACACAGTGATACAGCTGATCCTGCAGGTCTTTAATTTGTTTATCCATGTCTTTCAGTTTATTTAAATGTATTTTCGATTTATGCTTAGTGTAGCTAATCATTTCCCCCCTTATATAGGCTTTAAACGCTTCCCATTTTATTGATGCACTAGTTTGGTCTTTATTAAAATTAAAATATTCTGTTATCTTTTCTTCAAGGAATTCCTCAAATTCTGCAGATTTCAGCCATCTAGCTTGAAATCTAAATAGGAAAGGAGATGAATAATAATTGGGGAACTTAATCGATAAGATGATTGGGGCATGGTCAGAAAGTAGTATAGTCTCATACCGACAATTCTGAATCATGGATGCCAAGCCAGAAGAAACCAAAAAGAAATCTATCCGAGAATATGTTTTATAGGTGGCAGAAAAACATGAATATTCTGTCTTATTCGGATAGAGTTGTCTCCAAATCTCAATTAAATTAAGATCGTTCATAAATTTTCCAATCGTTTTTCTGGCTTGTTGATGGGGAGTGTCAGAGCTATTTGAACGATCTATTGCAGGGTGCATCACACAGTTAAAGTCTCCACCAATAATGAACTGACCACTATAAGCTGAAATAGTTAAAAAGAAATGCTGGTAAAAGGCAGGATCATCACCATTGGGGGCATATAAACACACCAGGTTGACTAATGTAGAGATTATTGTTCCACTAAGTATAATAAATCTCCCAGATGGATCCAGATATTTATGTTTTAAATTGAAAGGAACTGATTTATGAATTAATATCATAACCCCTCTTGCATGAGTTGTGAAGTTAGAAGAAAAAATTTGACCAGGCCATCTAGATCCAATCCTATTCAAGTCTCTGTCAACCAGATGTGTTTCTTGTAAGAAACAAATTGTACTCTTCATTTGTTTGATTCTGCCCAGCACCTGTTTAAGCTTGACAATTTTGTTCAAACCTCTTACATTCCAACTAGATACATTTATAACTGAGGAATCAGACATAAATTATCTACTTAAACATATCGAACAGCACACACATAAAAAGGTTGTCCTCCTCTTGAACTCACGTTCAGGCCACGTCGAATCAACAAACACAAAAAACATTGGAGTGAGCCCCTTACCATAAAACCCCTCACATTTCCCCAAACGAAATGTGATGCTAAACCCTTCAAGACTGATAACTTTGGTTATATGAAACGTTTCATCCACATAGTGGGTAACGTGTAAATCTGCACACATAGCATAGCCACCCGTGGGCTCGCTGTAGTAGAAATATTTGAACCATATTAGGCGACGCACTCTAACAGTTCTAACTTCGTGTATAACAAAATAATAACATTTCTGCCAGTAACATATCCTCACCAAAAAAAAAAAAAAAAAAGGCCACTTACATAATTGTCCATTGAATTTTATCCTTTCTCATAGGTATTAGGCTACTCATCAGTAGTTCAGTACAGAAGAAATCAGAGAGAGCATAGAGTTTAAGTCTCCGAGTCGTCACCAATCCGTGCGCCCATTTCCTGAACGTATTCTTCAGCCTCAGCGACCGATTTGAAAATCTTGCGTTTGTCATTGTGCGTGATGATCAGATGGGCTGGGTACAGCATGCCATACCGAATGTTCAGTGCACGAAGTTGGGTTTTCACACCGTCGAAGCGCTGCTGCATTTTGCGCGTCTCTGCGGAGAGGTCAGGGAAAAAAGCAACTCGGTGGTTCTCATAGCGCACCTCCGTCATCCTCCTCGCGCTTCTCAGTGTTGTTTCCCGGTCCCGGTAGTTCAGAAACTTCATTATTACCACCCGTGGCGATGAAGATTTAGGGTTAATAGGCCCGATTCTGTGTGCTCTCTCTAAAATAGGGGGTGAGGGGAAACTTTCCTTTAGCGTATCACAAAGCAATTTCTCCAGAAATCCACACAGATCTGAGCCCTCTGATTTTTCGGGTAGTCCAACCAGCCTCACATTGGATCGTCTGCTCCTGTCTTCTTGCTCTGTAATCCTGTCATACAGAGTCTCCACAGTCTTTTCCAGTTTTTTAACTTTACCTTCAAGAAAAGTTACAACATCCTCTGTTTGCGAGATGCGCTCCTCCGTCTCTTTGATCCTTTGAGACTGTATATCCTCTTTAACATCGTTAATTGCTTTCAGCATGTCGGTAGATTGTTTGGCAATGTCACCTTTTAATGACAGAATTTCCTTGAGAATGTCCCCGTTTGTTGGGCTCTGTGCCACCGGCATCTCCAGTGGTTCAGGTATCCCTGAAGTCTCTCGTACTTTAGCTTCAATGGTAGCATCTAGCGGTATTAAGCTAGCACCCGCCATGTCCACGCTGGCCACTTTGGCTTGTGAAGCCATCTTGCTGAATTGTTGGCCAGTTTTAGAACTTTTTGGTGGCATCTTGTCCAGTAGAAGTGCGTGGTTAAAAATAAGAACAAATATATGGTTTTTGGTTCAAGTTAAGGATATTTCCCAGAATCTAACAGCGAGCCTCACACACGTGCAACCTCTCACTGAGACGCCATAACCGGAAGTCCAATTCAGGCATCTTTAATATCAAAACATAAAATAAGTTATTTCAGTCTCATCTCAAATAAATATTTTGCTGTCCTTTTAGGCATTCAGATTAGCAAATGGGACAATAGCAATCTAGCAAGGTCACAGACTCTTCATGATTTTAGATAACAGGCACTAGTGTGCATATAAGTTTGCTTCTGATGTGTCATGCTCTTCAATATTTGGCTTTCTAAAACGTGTCAGAACAGTCCGATCTGAGCGGCATTCAGTCATTTTCCCTCCAACAGTGAAATTATTTCAGCTAACAGTAAGACTAGAACCTCTCTTGTTTTTCTTGGCTGATGCAAAATAGAAACAGCAAATCTATACTTAAGCTATCGGATCCCGATGGTCACATACCCTTTTAAGATAAGCCTGGAAGATTTTGAGATGACACTACTGTGTGGTTTTCCCGTTCAAGTTTTCCATTCATTTTAACAAGCACACCATCATCAATGACACATAGACCAAGTTCCTTATGCTAAAACTGCCTTTGCCAAGGTTTACAGGTGGCCTGTGGAGTGGTACTATAATGAGTGCAAGATCTTTCAGTGCTAAAATACCACAATATTTATTCTGATATTTAATATCAAAATTTATTGTCAGTCAAGTAAAAGAGCTATCCAAGCAGACTAAGTAAGAGTATTCTATTATTTTTCAAATGTAAGTTTTACAACTTGTATTCGTGGTTAATTAAAACAAAGAAAGTAGGTCTTAAGTTACTGTGTTGTGTTGGGGAGACTGCTTGTTAGGAAGAGGTCTTAAGCTTCATGCAATGAGCGTGAGACACACACTTTCCTGTCTTCACATGCACACATGACATTCCTCAATGAAAATAACAAAACCCATACTGAACGGGTGATGAGAGATCTGTCCACTGCGTCTGTTCAAACCTCAGACCTCAGTCCAAAGCCTATTTTATACTTTTCAGTCTGCGTCGAAACGGATTGACGCAACACCATTATCCGTCGACGCAAAGGGTGAACCGTCACCTACGCAAGGATGGATGGAGTCCAGCCCAATATTGTAACGATCCGTCTCTGTCAATGGAGAACGTATGCCTGTGATTGGTCAGCTCAACAACAGACATAGAGCGTTTCAGCAGAACAAAGCTCTAAAGTTGCTGTAATCAGGGGCTTAGCACCAACTTTTGGGCCCTGGGTACAAACGATCTTGATGGGCCCCCCTACCAAATGCCATAGTGATACCAGTGGGCCCTGAATATCTTTAGGTGGGATATTTCCAATACCAGGTTTTGCTCCACCTTCACTGGCTCGCATTTGAACAATAGTTTTCCTGTGATAATCAGTAAGAGTTATTGGCCATAATCCTGGGTCCTCTGACAATCCCTTATCAGTATCCACGAGTCTCTCTCCTCTCAAACACATATCCATTTTGGGCCACATCAAGCTGATGAATATCCTTAAAGGGTCGGTTGTGGCATACAGTATTGATAAAACTATAACAAACCATTAAAATCACCCTCCACATTCCAAAAGTATGTCTTAAAATTAAATAATCCTTAACATCTTTACATAATGACACGATTAAAGACTGTTTATATAAACCCTGATTTTATTCTACCAATAAAATTGTATTAGGGTGCACAAAAATGGGACTTAAATGTTTTATCTATAGGGCTCTCTAGAGTTTAGAGGGCAACATAAATGGCCATGGAGGGCCGAATTTGGCCCCAGGGCCTTGAGTTTGACACGTGTGCCTTATATGAATATCAACTTTATCTTCTATTTCTGCCTCTGCTACAAGAGGAAAAAAACTAAATTTGCAGTGTTACAGTAGATTTAAACTTTAAACTGTAATTACTAAGATTTAAAACAGAAAATTCTGCTTAAAGCTAACCTTGTCTCACTGTCACTGCTTTCACCTGGCCCTGTTGAGGGACCTGCTGCTGCAGGGTCTGAAACTTAAATAGGCTAAAAGGTCTTAAGTGGTTGCTAAGATATCCTTTAATGTCACAACACCTTTTTTAAAGTGTAGGGTAGGCTACAAGTTAATTGATGATTATATTTATCTGTTTAAATTAAATGCAGACTATAGAATCACAGGGTGAAACTAACCGCCAAACTAGACATTCAGTCTTTGAATTACGTTTCAAAATAAGTAATTTTCAATCAGTAAGATGTGCATTAAACTGAGAACCTGTACTTAGGCCGTTTTCACATGTGTGGCCGTACCAGAAAACGGCCAGAGAAAATGCTAATTTTTTCTGTTCACATGTCAAGGATCTCTGCCCGTATTGCGATCCAGTCTTTTACTACAAATAAACAGCAGGTGGCGGTATACAAATAAGTCTTAGTTCTCCAACAAACAAGGGAGTGAGAAGTACCGACGTCATAAAACGAGCGACAGCCTAGAATGTAAACAAACTGGTCTACTGGTCAGCTGCTACCTGAAGCCATCTACAGGGTGAGTGTTGTAGTAAACCCGCCGTTTTGTAATCTGCTGTGTTGCTGTGGGATGCTTGAATCGCGTTGTTTTGGTATTTGTATGGTTGCGAGGTGATTCTGTAATTTCGGCAGGCGGTGTCGTCATTTCCGCATGGAGCGCGTCTATTGTCTTGAGTACGGCCAGAGTACGGGTTGTGTTCACATGGTACGTGGCCGCTCGTACCTGGACTCGGATACTACCTCCAAGGCAGGTCTCTCTGGCCGTATTCTGGCACGGTACAGTCTGTGTTCACATGGTACGAAATAAGTGGATTTTGACCAAATACCGTACCCGAGTACGGACTCCCGTACCATGTGAAAGCGCCCTGAATGTAAGAACATCTGGGAGCTAATTTACATAACAATGTGGTAAAATAGACGCTAACGATCGGTGATTCGCGGGTGTTAGATTTTAACGATGGAGCGAAATAAAGGGTGCCTTCATGTAAACTTCTCACTCTGGGAAGAAGTGAAGCAGAAGAGGAGACAATCGCAGCTGCCTGGAGCGGTTAAGCTCCCGGTTTCACCTCCATCTGCTTCTGCTTCTCACTCCGTTATTTACCCAGAAACATTGTTTGCCCGCCATGTAGTGTTTGATACTATAAAGTTTTGCTGTATTTTTCAAAGAAAGTACAAACATAAATGTATGCCATTGTACCTGGAGTAGATATTTTAATCTTTTTTTCTTTTCATTTTGAGCCCCTGGTTTTCCTTTGTGAAGGAAAGACTCTTCCTCTGTCTTCCTAGTTCCTTCCTAGTTCCTAGTTCCTTCCATGGCTCCTCTTGCTCTTGTCTTGTCATCTGTTTCACTGAATCAGTAGCACATGTGGGTTGTACCATTTACACTGATTCGAGAGGGTTGGTGGGGGCCTGGAAAATGACTTTTTTTATATATGGTATATACTGGTATACTGACCAGTTAGTGACAGGGAACTCGCAATTTGCATTCTGCTGAAAGTGTTGATTGGTAACCACAGGTAGAAGTAGCAGTGGGTACAGCAGAATTAAGCGATGATATTTATTGTTTCTCCCCCTTTTTCCTCTTGTATTTATCATTACAACAAACATACAACACAATCTGTGACCATCAGAATCTCTGACCGCAGGGAAGGCAAAATTCTGTATTAAATATTCTGACCTACTGCGCTGGGTTTACATTTGGCAAAGTGTTAAATCAAGTTCAAAGATCATCAGATGTTGTTCCAGAGATCATTGTTAACCCACAAAACCTTGTTATATTTATTAAATCAGTTGTTTATAAATTTTCCAGGTTCTGGCCCACAAAGTGAACATTTAAGAGGCCTGGGCTCCCGACTCTTGTTAGAGCAAGGATTTTTGCTGAGTCAGTTAAAAAATCCAATAACCATCAACAGCTAATATATCGATCAATATGGATTATGTTGCTTTTATCAATCCTAGTTCTGTTTTTTATCTTTTACTCTATTACATTTCTTATAACTGCTTATAGTATTTACATTATTTTCTCAAGAAGATCTCAAGACCCCACTCTTACATCCTATACAGATTACACATTATAAAAAAAACCAACCTGTGAAATCTTTATAATGTGTCAGAAAAACAGTTTTTCATGATAAGGTCTTCATTCACAGGTTCATCCAGCTATAAATGCTATCCCACATTTATGAATGTACAACAGAACTAAAACACTGACTCAACCAACTGAAATAACTTCCTTCATAATGTCATAGGGCTCCTCCTTTGTACTAAGGTGAGGAGCTCCATCACCTGGGTGCTCCAACAACTCAGTCAGGAGGATGAAATACTCCAATTACAGGGATGTCTGGGTATCTGCTACCAGATAATTCATTCATTCATTCATGGATGGATGGATTGTAACACAACAAACAAAGCAGGGAACGTTTCTTCTTTAAAGCAAATTTTGAGTCCCCTTACCCTAAAGTCTCTTGTATTGGTGCTGGACATCTGTGTCTACATGATTTTTCTGTTTCAATCTTGATTACAATTTGTATTTCTGTGGTCAGTGTGTTTTATTATAGCAATATGACATTTGTTTTTAGACTGAAAATCAATTTTAAAGCGTATTTGACACGCAGTACTACAGGGTAGATTACTTTGCGTGGTACATTTAAGATAAATTGCCCCTCTTGTATGTTTTTACCCATTCTCATCATTTGATCTAGTGCACTTTACAAGGCAATTGGTTTCAAATAAAGATACAGCTGGTGTGTGTGTGTGTGTGTGTGTGTGTGTGTGTGTGTATGATTTGGCCCTGGAGATTAAGCTTGTGGATTTTACAGCTCTTTTATAGTCCATTACAAGCTCCTTACTGCAGTGTAATGGCTTCATTCTGTTCTTTTTATTCTGTATTTCTTTATAAAGTTAAGGAACTAAATAACGACAGTAGATGGAGCAGCTGCTCTAGCAGCCTTGCTTGGACCGAGGCAGGAAAGGCAGCCAATACTGCTTGACTTTGTTTAGGACTACAACTCTAAAACTTTAGAACAGTGTCCATTTAGAATCATTTTGATCCATTTGCTTAATCAAGATACTGTGCCTTTCAAAGGTGTTTATACTCCTCACATTTTATCCTACATAATGAGTGTTTACAACAGAGACAGTTCTAGGATCAGAGGTTATGGGTGCTGAGCACCCAGGGAGCTTCTTGGGCAGGCAAGATCAATTTTACTGTTTTGTACATTTTAACATACGTGCACACAACAGGAGAAATAATGTTAATGGGTATCCAGTCATTTAGCTAGTCATGAGCACCTTGGCTTTATTATTAGCACATGCATCTACCATAGTGTTTGGACAGTCAATGCTCATAAAAAATATCTTAAACTGAATCAATCAGAAATAATCTAAAAACAAACAAACAAAAATGTTATAATTAGGAGAGCCTAGACCTCTGCAAGCACATTGGTACAGTTTAAATTCCTTCATAATATCTGATCCTCAAAATGTAATCACTTTCATCTTGATGCATTTCCGACATTTCCCGGATACTGCATCCAAACAGAGGAAGCCGAGCCCACGCGCTCTTTTTTTGCTAACAAGTACCCATTGCAAGCCTCAACGTACATGCGTCAAACTACATGCTTGTGGGTGCGTTGCTTGACGCAGACAAACTGTGCTTTGTGAACGTAGCATATGTTTTACAAGCTGATATAGGGCCAATGAGAAGCTGCTTCTATCACAGCTATTACTCCGTCGGACCACAGGTGCCACTGTATGCGTAATATTGAGGAAAGAGGTAAGAGAAGAAAAATGTGCAAGCATATTTACTGAAATGAAGTTCCTACAAGTCACAATATGTCACCAGTTTTCATGCAAACGCAAGAAAGTATGTATAATTACTTTCTTGCCCTTTTTTGCCTTTTGGTAGACCAACAGAAAGTAAAAGAAACAGAATAAGTGTTATCTGTGCATTTAAATCAAATATGAAAGAGTGCCTTGAAGAGCGCAATTGTTAAATGACAGTTTACGGAAGTCCTATTTGCATTTTAGTAGGACTAAATTCTCGAGACAGATTATACAATTCTTCAACTATCACTGCGGTAGCAACATCACGCTGAGTAAATGTTTTCTTTTTTAGCTAAATATGGAACAATCATGGAAAGAGCTGTTAAAGGCTGCAGTATAGTTGACACTTTATAGGAGGTTCACCTTCCAACTGTACAGCTCTAAAGAATCTAGGTGTTTGTGTCCAGTCTATTTCAGTCTGAGTGCATATTGGAGTCCTAAATAAACTATGGCTTCAACTAACAAATATTTTCATAATCACTTAATCTGTCGATTATTTTTCACAATTAATCGGTTAATCGCTTTTATTAATAATTATATTTGGCTATTACTTTCACCTATATACGTTATTACGAACAAATTTTCATTAAGTACAAGGAAAACATAAGAAAATTTAGCAGTTCACTGCAATCTATTTTATTGGACCTGAACACAGTCAAAAGTGTAAAATGTGCGTAACAGTGCAAAAATATTTGTCCTAAATCATTTTTAGGCATCAAAATACAAAATGAGGGAGGATTGCATACAAATTAATGTACAGCATATCAACAACAATATCTCAGCCCATGAAATCAAAAAAATGACATTTTCATTTTGGGAATGTAGGAGGCTGACTTAGTTGGGGCTCTCAGAATTAACCTACTTTCATTAAACAATATTTTCATGGCCTGTGTGCTGTTGGAGTAAATGTGGCTTCTTATACTTGGATCTTCTGCTTTCAATTAAATGAACTCAAACATTTCAAAGAAATATTCAGTAAATAAGTTTAGAAATTTTCAGGATCACCTTAAAGATTTTGTCTTCTAAAGCTAGTAATTTAGCTGCTGTTGATACCTTTGTATGAGAAAACTGTTCTTATAAAAGTAGTATTTATTAATAATAATTGTGCAGATCACTTTAATTAAAATAATCTGCAACAGGAGAAAACCGTAAAGAAGTTAACGTTATATTTTACAATAAAATGTTTTAAGGTTGTGAAACACCTCACAACACACTTTAAACATTTTTCATGCCAAAATTAAATGTTTCTAATATTTCTAGCTAGTTTAAAGTGTAAACTTAAAACCTTTGTAGATTTTTAATCTTAAAATATTAATTTGCATCGTTTTTTTCATCAGCACGCCGCTCGCCTTCATCTTTTTTCCGGCAGTTGTCTATTTTTGAGTGAGTAACATAGTTATGGGTTTGTGCTGTTTTTCTCTAGATGAGAATATTCTTTTAAACTGACGTGCCAAATTTGGCAAGCACAGGATACACAACACGGAGGAGATTCACAATTGCCTCTAAATAATCAGCAGCAGAACACAATGAACGTTAGTAGGCTGTAAAGAAACCATGTAAACATGTGCTTAAAAAACCCCACCATATTTAGTGTGTTTATTTTCTTATTAGGTGTAAGTTACTTACTGGGCTCTCTCTTTCTATACCGCATTATCAAGGGTATGGATTGTCGGATTTCTTCTTGTATTGGCCCACTAGTAGATCGGTGGCTCATTACTGCCACACACTGGCTCCAAATATAACAGATTGTGTTTAAAAATAGGCCGCTTAAGGTAAAAGGTGATTGTAAAGCAACTAACTGATGACTTAATTAGTTGTCAATCATTTAAAAAATCGATAATGATCGATTAAATCGATTCGTTTTTTTCAGCTCTAAAATAATTTTTGTTGCATCCAAACATCTTTAGAACTCATCTCAATGGTAATAAGAGTCAATTTCTTTGTAATCTAATCTCAGTTTCAGTAAAGAACATTGTCAGAGTGTTTCTACTGAATCGGGTCTCAGAAACGCATAGACACACTCTCCTAAGTCTATGTAAAATCCACCTGTACATCAAAAAATATATGCACAAAGCTAGGATAAGGGATTAAGCCAGGATATCTTGGTTATCCTAGCTCAATTTATCCATGACCCAGTTTCACAAAAATGGGATGAGTGGGGGGGGCGGAGATTTACCATGGAGATTTATTCCATTGAGCTAGCCTTGTCATGACCAGCCTAATTTCCAGGATTTATTTAATCCTATTCCTCACCTCAGTCAATAGTCACAACAAACAGAAACCACTCATTTTTCCACTGGCCACTACATATCATCACGTTTACTTAAATGTTCGTGATCATTCAATTTCATCTTTTTGTATAAATGATGATGTTAAGTGATATTGCACTTTGCCATAGACTACAAGGCTAAATATAGGCCACACAGAACAAACCCCCTCCCCCAAAACACTCACACACACACATATTTCGAGCAAAAATGTAATAAATCTTTTATAATAAAGTCATAATAGCCTATAACCTGTGGACTGGTTTTGTTGGGGATCACGTGACACAGCACAGCAATGCAGTATGGCGATTCACACGCATGCACTCCGTTTTTGATTGAGATTCTTTTTTCTGACAAAAGAAAATTTCCTTGATGGCTGAAATTCAACAGTCTGATCCCAGCTTTACGATGATGATGATAAGGAAAGTTGTTAAAATGAGGTCTGTGGAGCATTTTGTGGAATTGTACTTTTAGTATACCAGTATCACATTATCAGAAATATCAGGACTTGAAAAATAATATGCAAGAAAATGCATCTTTTTAGCAGAAAGACCCAGTCTCATAAATGTAGGACTTTTTCTTTCTTCCGTAGTGTGGCCCTCTGTTGTATAAAATATATATCCTGTATGAATATGAATGTGTCTCAAAGTGTAACATTATTTTCCTTTATTGCATAAGGATAAAGCTAAACCGGTAAGCTACCAGCTCTTTTCAGAACTGAAGTCACACATTATTTATTTTCAAGACAGAAACCACAGAAAAAAATCACATTATGCAACACAAGGACAGATAGGCCTATCAAATGTGGGTTGTAACTAGTTACATTTACTCAGTTACATTTGCTTGAGTAACTTTAGGAAAGTTTTCTTCAACTAGTTTTGCTATATTGTACTTTATACTTTTATATGGTTTAAAATATGCTGAAGTAGTGCTACTATTACAAGATTACAGTTTCTGGGTACTCTAGCCACCTCTGATAAATACACATTCAAAATCTGATACACATAAGAGGCCAAATCAATTTAAATTATATATCAAAACAATTCACTGCCACTCCAAGACATACTGAAATGAAATCTAAAGCTTGCTTAATAACTAAAATAATATAAAGAATATAGGCGGGGGCCCCCTCGCCTGTTGTGCCGGTGCCCACTGTTTAACTGCATCTAGACACTGAGGGCCCGGGGTGGGGGCCTTGGCGGTCTGTCTGTCCCCTGTCCAGGTGGGCTTCGTCTCCCGGGTGCGGGGGCAGGGTGCTCTATTGGGGCGTATGTCCCTGGGCCTGGGAGTATAGAGTATGTATGGGGCGTATGAATAAGTGTAAAACGTCCTTTTTCGGGTTTCCTGTAATTGTGAGAATGTGTGTGCATGAGAGGGAGGGCACGTATGAGCGTCTCTGTCTGACTATGTCTACTTGTCAGGTTGGGTGTTTGGCTTCCCTCTGGCCTGGTGCATCTTTTTCCCCTCCGTCACTCCCCGTCGGTGATGGATGCTCCTGCCCGCTGGTCAATGGCTCTCGATGCCTGGGGCCGGGGGTCCCGGTTGCGGCCCGGCTCGGTCCTGGTGAATGCCCGGCTGGTCCTGGGTGAGCCGGTGTGTCGGGGGCTGTCCGGCATTGGCTGGGCCCCAGATCTTGGCGCTCTGCGTGGGACGGGATCTGGACCCGGGAGCTGGTAGATCTGGATGTCCAGGTGCTGGCTGGGCGCGGCCTGGGGAGGGCGTACATCCGCTGTGGCTTCCTGGCATGTGGGTGTGTGGGGGGGGCCGGGTTGTTGGTGGTGGGTATTGTCCGTCGGTCGGCTGCGGGCGCCTCTTGCCTGGCGGCGGGGGACCCCTCTCACCGGGTCCCTGGTCGGGGCCCCGCTAGGGGGCTGGATGCCCCTGATCCCCATGGCCTCTGGGTCCTGTTCCGGACCTGCCCTGGCGTAGCCGGTTTCCGGCGGAGCCCGTGGCCTCGATCTCTCGGGCCCCAGCATTGCGGCTGCTTGGTGTTCCCCTGGGGCTTCCATCTGTTCCTCTCTTGGTGGGTGATCGGCCCTGCGCTGGTCCGCCTGCGTCTCCTGCACTCTGTGGGACTCTGGATGTATGCGTCTCCTGCCTCCTTCATGTCTGTGTCGATTCCTGTAGGACGGATTGACGGTTCCTAACACCAGCTATCAATCACACTGTCACACCAATGTCCCGCACACACATAGGTGTGGGGACATTGGTGTGGACGGACGTATCTTGAGCTGAGGTTATTGTCATTAGTTAGCTTTTACCAGGAGCTTACCAGAAACATTAGTATTGTGTTCATTAATCCATGCTTGTGTGTAGTGAATGTGTAATTCTTAGTTTTTATTACTGGATCTGAACTATTGGTGTGGTTCTGTTCAGTTCCTTGTTTTTGTTTGTTTTGTTTTACCGCTTCTCTGCCATCCGGCAGAGGTGGAGGACTGGGATGTTTTCTTGTGTTCTTTGTTTGCCTCCCTGTCTTGTGTCGTCAGTTCGCGTCTCTGCTGGTCCGGTTTCTTTTCTTCACCTTCTTCCTTTCTACCTTCTTGTCTCGGTTTCGTGTCCATGACTTCAGGAAATTGAACCCACAGTAATCACTAATAAAGATTTTTTAATACATATACATCAAGTGGAGTGTTACAGCAAAGCTGTAATACTCTGCTTGGGAAAGTAAATCTGTTGGGCTTGTACTTGGTACTCAGACACCAATTCTGAGTGGCAAACTGCTAGACAGGACACGTAATAATAAATAAATAATATCTATATATATATATATATATATAAAGAATAGGTAGCCCTTGCCAGGACCACTGCTAAAACAGTAGCTACAAGGTACCTGAAGAAAACAGAATATTCTTTAAATGATTTTGACTTGTTGCCACATCGTTTAACAGGTACTATATGAATTAAAGTTATTTTTCTTATTACTATTTGTATTAGCTAATGTATTCTTCAGAAAGTTATAGTCTGATAGAATTTTAGATATTTTCACTCATTACTGCAGTCCAGTACAACTAAATATTCAACTGATTCATAATAAGAGAGCAACTGGGATTTGGACATCACCATTAAACCATTTGCATTGGATGTGTGAATATTCAGGACATCAGCAATATTTTGGCACGCTTTTGTTTTTCTTTGATTATTCACTGTTGCGTTGTTGTCTTTCTTCTTAACTATTTCTTTTACCACCACCTATTTCTTATGAGGATTTCTGCCTCTGACAGGGTAACATAAGCCCTATGGTTACCACATTGAATCAGTGAATTTGTGATCGGTCTAATTGAGGGAGCGTAACTTATCCAGGATAGGTTACACCTGGATTGATGAATCCATGTCTGCTCATCTTGGCTTGGTCTTTGTGCAACAGATTAAGCCTGGATGTTTTGGATTCAACAAACTAGGCTCAGTTATTCATCTTGGATCTCTTAAGCCTATTTTTGTGCAATATGCCCCTGATAAACCTTTAAATGGAGAGGATACAATTTTTTTTAGATTAATTCTTTCTCGGCCAGAACCTGTTTAGAAGGAAAACATGCTCTATTTTATTTTTTTCTCATCAAATTTAATATGAATTTTTCAGATTGTATAGATACACAGAACAAACACGAACACAGAACCAGCCTAGTTCAATATAAACAAACATACAAACAAAAATAAAATAAAATACAGCAGACACACATTTGTTCTTTTTTTTTTACCTGGAAGTTGTGTAGCTTAGCTATAAGTATTTCAAATAAATCCAGTCTCTATCATGAGTTCAATCCAGTCTTCAAAAGCCTGCATGATTGTATCAATTCTTCAGAGCAAGTTGTTGCAGCCACCAGGAGAGAGCGTACACTATGAGCGTTGTTTATCACAGAAACTGAAGAGATTTTTTCTTTCTTTATATAAAAAAAACATTTCATGTTGATAAAATCACATTTCTTCCTGCTTTGTTGTTAAACTATATGTTTATATTGAATAATTTGATCATTATTTTCCCTCTACAATCCATGCTCCTTTCCCTGAAATCAGCCAGTCTGGGTGGGGGGCTTTAACAGTTTGCAGCTATATGCTACCACGATCCATATTTCATAATGATTTAGGATTGAATATTATTCATAAACATTCCACTGTATTATTGGTAATAAACTTTATCATACAACTGTCATGAATTGTAGAGGACCCACAAACCACAAAAGCAGTGAGGCAGGGTGTGCAGCCATTAGAACATAAAACAAATAATTAAATAAAAATAACAAATCGTTTTTGTTTTGTTCTTTACAGGTGGTTGACATTTTGTTGGCATTGTATGTGAAGAATATATGGTTACATTTTAAACTTGAAATGAAACAAATTCAATTCAATAATCAGACCTTGAGAGACTCAGATAACATGTCTTCAAACAAGATGTTTAAAAGTATTGCAACAGGAAAGAAATGGGTGGTGAAGTGTAATGGATGGAACAAAAAACTGAAGAGGAACAGCAGGATCTGATGATGGAGGTGTGAGAAGCAGGATACAAGGACATCTGTGGGAAACTAATGGGAGGGAAAGGCAAGGCAAAAATAATTCAGTCACCGCAACAAATCTCAGAAGCCCTGGAACAAATTTTAAATCAAATGTTTGTCTGACGCGTTCGTTGTTTCAGTGACACGGCCAGCCAGTTTGCAACTCTGCCAAAATAAATGGCTATGATAAAGTTTGTGATTGATTTTGTGAACAGCGCTGGGAACATTACTCTAAAAAAAGTAATTAGTTGATTGTATAAGAGACATTCCATGAGTGCTGATATCACAGTACAACAGCATTGGGGCGTTTTACAGACATTCATCACTCCACTGTAGAGGCATTCTAACATTTGTGTTTGAAATGTTTGTTTCAACAACAGCCATGTCTCCCTATGAGTTTGTTTTGAGCTAAATAAATAATTAAATAAACAGATAACAAATAAAGAAAAAAAAAATCATAATTTGTTTTCGCTTATTATTGGTAAATAATAAAATGCGCTTGTAGGACTGTATTTGCCTTTCCGAAAATGCAATTTAATTTTAAACATTTTCACAGTTCAAATGTAATTTTGTAATGATTCTGCCGGTGTATTTTTTGAAAATTAAAGCTTAAATTTCCTTTTCTTTTTCATTTTAATTACATTACAGAATGAGCAACGCTGGATTGAAACATGAAAAAACGTTTTGGATTACACTTTTTAAATTTAATTTATGAGTCAAAATAAGCAGCTAGAATTTGAAAATGAAAAAGCATTCTTACTTATTTATTTTAATTTGATTTATTTTACCCATGTGCTTCCATAGAGTACTGTTGTACAAAAGCAATTTCACTCTTTCAAATCACACCAGTATTGATCTTTGGCACAACAGGGAAAGTATCTGTTTGTGTTACTTTAAAAAACAAACAAAAAAAACCTGCAAGAGCTATATATCAAAGAAATGTGATTATTCTGAGCAGTTTTCAGAAGTCAGTTGAAATGAGCAGAAGAGACAGGAAGCCTACTTATTCAAAACCATTTTTTATTTCGCATATCAAAAGACAGCAAGAGGTTTATCCTGAACTTCAAGTCTAATCTTTATAGCAAAAGTAAACAGTGAAACAATATAAAGTGTGTTTCATTTGAAATCTGCAAGCTGGCAGCCAGCTGAAAAGTCTGCAGCCTAACTACTGATGCCAAAAGAGCGCACACTGGGGATTTCCTCCGACTGAAGTGATCAGAAAAGCTTTCATTCCGAGATTTTTTGCTAAATTCTGATCACTTCAATTGGGAAAATGTTCCCTAATGTAAAAACTATGGCTGAAGTGCAGTTTCAGTCTTCACTACGCACAGGTGGAGCACAGGCCAGCTCCTTACAGAGCTATTGGATTAATCATTTTATTCTATCAATTCAAAGTAACAATCTGTATTTTACATTCAGTAATGGTAACAGTGTTGTAATGACGAAAAATTGATTAGTTAGATTACCCCATTACTGATAAAGAAAAAGCATTATCTATGGCTATTTTAAACTGCCTCATAAACAACACTGCTTGTGAAGCTGTTGACTGTTACATAATACAGTTGGAGCTTTACTGGTGATCAGAGAAGGTGCAAGCAAGATAGGTTTTTAGTTTTTAATTTTATTATTTGTCTTTTTCCAATCCGAAATGCACATCTATCCATCCATTCGTCCTTCCAGCCAGCCAAGCAGCCAGCCTTCTTTCACTCCTTTCTCAAACCACCTGCCCAAAATGCACACATTACTGTCTTCAAATGAGTGTCCCTTGTCCTTGATATGTAATGTCCCTTCTCTGGAACGGGTAGCTTTGGAACGGTCCTGCCGTGTTTCCATTACCTGTGTCTGAGCTGACCCCTTTTTTTGGACTACCTCTGACTTGGTCCGAAGCGATCAGAAGTGACCCAACACGCGCACCTATGGACTGATTGGTCCAGTAATATGATATCCCTCGCACTCCTACCTAGTAGTGGTAGCTGCTGATTGGCTTGGAGTTTTTTGTTTGAAGTGATGTCTCAGAGTGTAATAACAGTAACAGCACCAGGATCAGGAATGTTCTCCAAAAAACTGGAACTATTTAAAGAGTCAGAGAAGGTTTTATTTTTCTTTTCTTTAATTAGCTCCATAAAAAAAAAACCCTGAGTGCTTTTTAAACTGTTTTATAGTGTTTAGGGAAGGTTTTGATAAAGCTTAAGCTGAAAAGTGATGGGGAGCATCTAAATTTATCTCGGCTGTAGCTTTGTCATCTAGAACATCATAAAACTGTAAGTGATGGAAGATTTTTATCAGGTTGCCAAGAGGGATGGAGCTGCGATCTGGGCTGTTATCGCCTTCCACGCGCAAGTTTCCATCGGGTAACAGTAGCAGGCGAAGTCGGTGCGTGAAAGTTTGGAGAAGCCGGCGGCAAGCCTGTGGTGTCGGGTGGGGAGAAGCTGGTATGGTAGGAGAGAAGCAGGTCTCCCTGGTGATCTGCAAGTTGGATCGGATGGAATGCTGTGGATTCCATCAGACTGGTTAGATCTGGCATGAAGAACAGGCATGTATGGATCGATGTCTGAGAGATGTGAGGTGAGTAAAAAGTCTTTTAAGTTTTGAGAGGATTGTGACAGCTTTTTGCTGGAGTTTTTTTTAAGCTAAACCCGCCCATGTCCCCGCACACTACCGTTCTTTTGAGATGGTAATGGGAACACAACCTACCCATTCCAGGCCGTACCAATCGGCGTCTAAAGCGACTCCTGTGGAAAAAAGATTTAATATACCTCTGATTCTTGATCCAAATAGTTTGTTCTTCGGTGTTAGGTCATCCGTTCGTGTAGCTGTTGTTAAGTATCTGCAGTGCAGATGTCTGAACATTCCTAACTGCACTGGGTAGCATATACAGAATACAGAATATTGACAAGTTTGAAGTATGTGCTGGACTTTTCTAGTTTTCACCAGCCAGACAGTGCCTTAACGAGCCTCTAATACGAAAATGTATTTCTCTTTTTGTGCAGGTTTACTGAAGAATGCCTACTCATACATTCCCTTCTCTGTTACCATTGTAAAACTGGAAAAATACCAAGTACTGTATTAGCTAAAACAGCAAGCTAGTTGTTACATGTTTACTGCAAGTGTAAAGGCTGCTAGCCAGATGATTATTCCAACATAAATCATGACACTCTCTAGATTTGGGTATATAAGGAGGCGGTACCCCGGAAGTGATAAAGTCAGGGTTTCTTCAGTGCTTTATAGGCCTAGCGGACCGCCAGGCTTTTCTTGCTCTCCGCCATGCTAAGTGTCACTAATTTATTTAGTACTTTTAATACACCAAGTTAACATTTAAAATGTTAAAACGAAAATGGCTCTTTAACCTGAAAGTCTGCCTTAAACTGCATCTGATGATAAAGCTGAGAACGCAATAGCGACATCTTAAGATAGATACGTGAACATGGGAAGATGTAAGGTGTCTTTTCCATTATCTGAACACCCAACACCTCTACCTGTATCACCACGCCGACTGAGCTGCAGCTTGACGATGAGTCAGAGCCAGTGTGAGTTACCACGGCTGTCAGCACGTCATCGGAGCAACCACTTGTAGGCCTGGACTGCGACAGTAAACATCCAACCAGCAGATTTAATCCAAAATGGTTAGCTGACCTGAAATTTAGCAGATGGCTCTACAAGACAGAGTATGGTAAGCATATCTTGTAATAAAATAAAATATTAATTCATGTTGATTTACCAACGCCGCAATTTTACTGTTCAATTTAGCTTTTTAATGTTTTCATGAGCTGCTTGTGTACCTTGTGCTTTCCCTCTACACTTATGTAGACCTGTTTGACTCAGTGTTGCAGAGATTTGATAAACTGATAGTTAATGTTCCAGTGGGTAATTTAGAGAGTAGGCTTTGGTACCTAAGTGTAGATTTTTATTAGACTGGTGAGGTTTCAGTCGCTCCCAATGTGACTAAGGTAGTTTGTTATCTCTGGCATCCTCCCTTTTGTAAATTATGTTCTTGCCCTCTTACTGAATGCGTACAAGTATCTTTGCACAGACGGTGGGTAGGTATTGGTCAGAGAGCTGTGTTTAGCTTTCATTTTCCTCCGGACCTTGCAGCCTGTGAGTTGAAAGAGCTTATAGGTTCATTTACACCACTGGGACTGACCCATGCGCCAATCTTCCAGTTGTTTTTTTTGTTGTTGTTTTTGGAGGACGTCACAGTTTCAGTGAGATTTTTCGCCATAGTTTGCCTGTTTATCCTGTCTATGTGGAGAAGAGGGCTGACCCAATCCCCACCTAACCAGGTAACAAGAGGAACATGTACTTCAGCCACCAAATTCCTTTAGGAACAGTGTTTAATTGCGTATTCCATTTTTTTGAATAATGCAATTCCATCTGCCTTTCCCACATTGCAAACGTCATGCATAGAGTACTTCTGCGTGGTTAAACAGGCAGCCTGTTGATTACTGATGAATTTAGAGAAAGTAAAAAACAAACTCCCTCTCTAGAAAAGGAACAGGTTTCAGGTGATTCTAACACAATTAAGAACTTTTCCCTGATTTCATTGGCCGCTTTCAGGGCACTGTAAGTCCTCTGCACCTAATTTATGGGAACATGCAATATTCCACAAAAGCAATTTCCTGGTGATTCGACATTGAGCAGCCCCAGGTTCTGTCCGTGTGTGTCATAACGAAGTGTCTGATCAACAAGCTAAAAAACAAAAAGCAGGAGAGGCCACGGTCTGGCTTAGCCGTTGTGCAATCGCACGTGTCACAAACAGTTTGTGTCATGTGCTCTGCCGGTGTGTGTCGGGTTTCTCGCGGTAATGGTGAGGGTGTGAGCCTCAGAAGTGATCAGGGAGGGTTTTCAGCTCTCAAACGTGTCATGAAGGAGAAAAATCAAATGAGGCTCTTTAACACTCACACACTCGGGGCGGCCCAGAACAGTTTGAGCCCCGCCTGATGTCATCAGAGTGGGTTTCTAATTAAGATGAAAGTCTGCCTGATTCAAACACACACACAAACACACACTGACAGCTTGACGCTTGTCTTGCTTTCCCCCAGAGTCTCTTGATGGACTTGGTTACTTAGACATGTGTGTGGGAGTGTGGGTGTGTATACCAGAGCACTGTTTTCTGCTCTTCAGTCACAGAGGTTTCCCCTGATTTGAAGGGTGATATGTATCTCTTTATTGTAATTATTAGAGCAGTGCTAAAATTGCCACGTACTGTAATGAATGCAGTGCAAAAATTACTTTAACCACAAGAATACAAGCTCCGTTCAAACAGATAAAGCACCATGGTCTTCGTCATACCCCTTCAACTTCTATACGCTTGGAAAAAGAAACTTCAATTTATTTAATTGGGTTTTAATGTGATAAACCAAAATATGAAATAAAAACAGAAGGAAAAAACATGAGAAAAGCTCTCTTTTGAATTCAGTATCACATTTCACTGCAGTTACTCCTGAGTTACTCTTTGAGGTACGTTACATCTCTACCAGCTTTGATGAGATGGGATTCTTTGACAATAAATTTCAAGTCAATCCACTAGTTTTTACTAGTATGTAGTTCTAGACTTTGACTAGACCATTCTAACACATAAATTATTTGAATCACACTTGAGCACTGTTGCAATTCAATGAGCATGTTTTACCTTTTGCTTCTTTTTTTTTTCCCTTTTTAACGTGTCCTGTCTAGCAGTATGCTACTCAGAATTGGTGTCTGAGTACCAAGTACAAGCCCAACAGTTTTACTTTCCCAAGCAGAGTATTACAGCTTCGCTGTAGTACACCACCTGATGTATATGTATGAAAAATCTTTATTAGTGATTACTGTGGGTTCAATTTCCTGACGTCATGGACATTAAACAGATAAGAAGGGAGAAAGGAAGAAGGTGAAGAAAAGAAACCGGACCAACAGAGGCGCGAACCGACGACACAAGACAGGGAGGCAAACAAAGAACACAAGAAAACATCCCAGTCCTTCACCTCTGCCGGACGGCAGAGAAACAGTAATACAAAACAAAAACAATAAACTGTACAGAACCAAACCAATAGTTCGGATCTGGTAGAATAAACTAAGAATTATACATTCACTACACACAAGCATTGATTAATGAACATAATACAAATGTTTCTGGTAAGCTCCTGTGAACAACTAACTAATGATGATAACCTCAGCTTAAGATATGTCCGTCCACACCAATGTCCCCACACATGTGTGTGCGAGCATGCAGGTCTGAATAAGGTTTCCCCATGCAAGTGATTGATAGCTGGTGTAAGGAACCGTCAATCCGTCCTACAGGAATCGGCACAGACATGGAGAAGGCAAGAGATGTATGCATCCAGGGTCCCACAGAGTACAGAGTCCACAGGCGGATCAGCGCAGGGTTGATCACCCACCAAGAGAGGAACAGATGGAAGCCCCAGGGGAACACCCACTAGCCGCAATGCTGGGGCCCGAGAGATCGCAGTGACGAGCCCAAGGGCTCCGCCGGTAACCGGTAAAATACAGATTGTTACTTTCCGGTGCAGGAGCAACCATCACCGACGGGGAGTGACGGGGAGGGAAGAAGATGCATCAGGCCAGAGAGCAGCCAAACACCCAACCTGACAGGTAGACATAGACAGACAGAGACACTCATACGTACCCTCCCTCTCATGCGTACACATTCTTACAAATACAGGACATACGAAAAAAGGACGCTATACACTCATTCATACCCCCCATACGTACACTATACTCCATACTCCCAGGCCCAGGGACAGACGCCCCAATAGAGAACCCTGCCCCTGCACCCAGGAGACAGACCCCTTTGCCCACCAGGACGGGGACAAGCAGACCGCCAAGGCCCCCACACCGGCAAGAGCAGCCCACCAGCCCAGGACCCCGACCAGACGGCGTGATGTTCTATCCGGGCTCCAACCCCTGATGGTCCAACGAACAGGGGTGTGGAAAGACCCCCCAGCCTCTCTCCCCCAGCTCAATGTGGTGTTGTTGCGTGTTGTTCTAATGTGCACTTAAAACAGAGGGGGGGGACATGGGAATACTGCCGGGTACCCCCATCTCCCCCCCCGGGCCCTCAGTGTCTAGATGCGTTTAACCAGTGGGTGCCGGCACCACAGGCGAGGCCCCCACAACGGGCCCCTATAGGGGGCCCCCCATGAGGGGTCCCGCCCCCAGCGCCAATGCGCCACACCGCCAGGTCCCTACATGTGCGTTCCATGTAAATGTTGCAAGTGTAAGTGTCTAAGTTGCTCAATAAAATCGGGACCCAGGCCGCCACCGGGTAGCGAAGACGGAAGCTCCATCCCGCACCCCAGTGACGTGCCCACGTCCCAAGGCCTTGTGAATGGTAGAATGAAGGAGCAGGTGGACAGAGGCATGGGGATGGGGAGAAAATAACTGGGGTGACCATTGCCAACCCCAGGAAGCCAGCTCCCCTGCTGACTCCAATAGGCACCCCCGTTCAGCCCGATCCACCGCCCCCATGGGGCACCCCCGAGCCCCATGGGGGCCCTGGCAATCCACCAGCCCCCATGCCAGGGGCATACCTAAATCCTTCGCAACATTCACACTGCTAACAAAACACATGTCACTAGACACCCAGGTTGAGTTTAGCCCCCCTCACCCTCAACGCCCTCCCCCCTCCCGTCCCAAGCGCACCCCGTTAAAAAGAGCGCCTGTGCTAGATGGTAAAAAGCCTCCCCGCCAATAAGAGACGCCCCAGGCACCGCCAGCGTCCGAGGACCCCCGGGCCGAGGCCGGAACCCGGCGCACCACCGACTCGGGTACCCCGGACATGCCGCGCCAGGCCCGTGAGCAGACCGAAGTCCCGGGCGGCCAATCCCCAGGCCGACATCCTCCAGCCTTGCTACTACCGCCCGATGGCCGGGTGGCAACAGAACCCAGCACGTCCACCCACCAGCCCACACCCCACCAACCGGTCAGTCACCGTGGAGGCCGACCAACACCGGCCAGAGCCCCCCACCTCAGCACCCCCGCGAGGGCTAAGACCAAGACCCAGGAGCCATGTCCAGTGTCAATATAGCCGATCGGGCCCGGAGACGCCGGCCACCCGCCACGGCCTCTCGCCGACGCCCGGACGCGGCAAGCGGCCACCGGGGAGCAAGCGACAGGAACCAGCCCGGGGAGATGGAAAGGGCAGCAGCGCCCGCCAACCACCGGCCGACCACAGCCCCCCCCCAGCCGGCACCGACGGCAGCGCCCCCCCCCGGCCAAGCCCCGCCAGGGCCCCAGCCGGGGGGCGCGCCGCCCCAGAACCCCGAGCCCCAGGCCCAGTCCAGACCCCCCCAGAGCAGCACAGCACCAGGCCAGTAACCCGTGTCCGCCAGCACGACCCCTCTAAGGCGCCGCATGCAGCCACTAGGAGTCACCACACAAAGACCCCAAAGTCCAACCCCAGGCGAGGGTCTCGGCACCTATCGCCGAACCGCAAGCGGACCCACCCCCAAGGATCTCCCCGCAGTCACCACCAACCCTTAAGCTCCACATCGGCAACCGTGTCCCACAGAACGGAATCAAGGGCCCGACTCCACTAGGTGATGGAACTGATCAAGGGTGACCAGAAAGATTGATCAGATGTGGAGGCAGATGCCGTTTCTAAACCAATGTAATCCAGAAGGAGATCTCTATATTGATTAATATTCAGAGTATTTTTATTTTTCCAGTTCAAGAGGATATTTTTCTTAGCGATGCATAAGGCGATGTAAAATAATTGCATAGACTTTGTATCCATGGTAACTTCATCTATATTTCCCAGCAAGCAAACTCTGGGAGCAGGTGTGATATTACATTTCAGACACTTTGATAGATCTTCACATATCTGGTACCAATATTTCTTAACAGGTGGGCAGAACCAAAGAGCATGAATATAATTGTCTGGTAGATTGCTTGTACATTGTAAACAGGTATCAGACGGCGTATAACCCATCTTGAACATCCGTTGCCCTGTATAATGCACTCTATGAAGGATTTTATATTGTATTAATCGTAGATTAGGATTCTTAAGAAATTTGAAGGTTCTTAATGAAATTTGAGACCAGAGGTTTTGGTCTATTGAGATGGACAAGTCCATCTCCCATTTTGAAATAGGAAGGGCTATTGATTCATCTATTCTATTTAATGTTTTGTATATTTTAGATAGCAGTTTGGGAGGGTTAAGATTAAGGAAGTCTAAAACTTTTCCTGGAATTTGTAAATCAACTGTATTGAGCCTAAATTTATTTTTTATAATTGATTTAATTTGTTGGTATTCTAAGAATTTATTCTTGTTAATTCCGAATTGTGTAACCAATGTATTAAAGGGGATAAAGTCTGTTCCATCAAATATATGCTCCAGGTATTCAATTCCTTTACAACTCCAGCCTGGAAAGTTAATCATGCATTTTTTTTGTAAGATATCCGGGTTATTCCAGATGGGTGTACGCCTGCATGGGACTAGTGAGGTCTTTGTCATTTTAAGAAATTCCCACCAAGCTGTCAGAGAGGAGCTGATATTTATACTTTTGAAACATTCATTTTGTTTTATATTTGAGCTAACAAAAGGTAGATCTGAAAGTTTTATCTTATTGCATAGTGTCTGTTCTACATCTACCCAGCACTCATCGATATAACTGTGTTTTACCCATCTTGATGTGTATTGGAGTCTGTTGGCTAAGAAATAATGACGAAAGTTTGGTAGGTCTAGACCTCCTTTATCTTTGGACTTCTGTAGTGTTTTTAAGCTGATACGTGGGGGTTTATCTTTCCAAAGAAATTTAGAAACAGAAGAGTCCAGAGATCTAAACCAATCAGGTGATGGTTTGCTTGGGATCATTGAGAATAAATAATTGATTCTAGGCAAAACCATCATTTTTATTGTAGCTACCCTTCCAATAAGTGATATTGGAAGGGATTTCTGTCATGGTTCGGCCCAAGCTCCTGACCCACATGCAGAACCACACTGAGACTGTATGACAATTCAAAGGGGTTTATTTAAATAAGGAAATAAACAGTTCAGCTAGAGAACGTCGGGAACTGGAAGGCATCTGGAAACGGAGAGATTGGATTAGGAAGGAATGATGGCTAATGGAAATTAATTGGATTCCTGAATGTGTCAGTACTCACTGATCCGGGGGGGATGTCTGATCCTGGGAGGAGTAAGTGAGGTTTGCTGAGCGGAGACTGGGGCTTCTGGGGAGTACGGGAGGAGACGGTGTGGCTGAGAGCGAGCAGGCAGGTAGAATGCTGCACAAGAAGCTGACTGTGATGGAGGTGAGTAATCCACTTGGAAAACAGCTGTCAGACTTGGAGGCTTGGACTGGTTGCTTCAAACAAAAACCTGAAGACAACAAGAGGACTGAGAATCACAGGAGACCACGAGAAACTTGGATCTAGAAATACCTGGGAAACAGAGGCTTGGATGTACCGGTATGGTAACCATCAGGCGCTGAAGAGTTGTCAGCCAGCTCCTTATAAAGCACCAAACAGCTGATTGGGAACAGGTGGAAGCAATCAGCCTGTGCAGCAACTCAGTCACAGATCCTCTCTGAAAGAGAGGACTCGCTCGGATACAAAACCTCACAATTTCAATCTTGCAAGATCATCTTCCACTTTTTTTAAAAGTGGGACGTAGTTTAGCTTAGATAAGTCTGCCAGTCTTGGTGAGATATGGATACCTAGATATGTAATATTTCCTGACCGGAGCTGTAAAGCAACAGGACTCTGGTAAGAACAGTTGATTGGAAGGACTGTAGATTTTAACCAATTTATGGAATAGTCTGAAACTCTTGAGTAAGATTTTATTAACTCAATTACCTGATACAAGGAAGTTTGTGAATGCTGTAGAAAAAGTAGTACATCATCTGCGTATAAACTGATTTTATGTTCTATTTTGTTGCATTGTATACCTTTAACATTATTATTTTGCCTGATTGCTGCTGCTAATGGTTCAATAAAAATAGCAAAGAGGGAGGGAGAAAGTGGACATCCCTGCCTGGTACCTCTCTGAAGAAAGAACCTTGATGATGTTTGATTATTGGTCCTAATACATGCTGTTGGTGAGCTGTATAATATTTTTAACCAGTTTACAAAAGAATTACTGAATCCGAATTTATTTAAGGCTGCAAATAAAAATTTCCAGTTAACTCTATCAAATGCTTTTTCTGCATCTAAAGATAATATATTGGTTTGGACGTTTTTACAGTGGGAATAATCTATTAAATCTATTAATCTACGTGAATTTGTGGAAGAGAGCCTACCTTTTATAAAACCTGTTTGATCAGGGTGGATTATTAGAGGTGTTATTTTCTCTATCCTTCTTGCAAGAGCTTTGCAAATTATTTTCAGATCCACATTGATAAGAGAAATGGGACGATAACTGGTAGGAGACATAGGGTCTTTTCCTGGTTTTAATAGAAGATTGATGTAGGCAGAATTCATGTTTGGTGGTATTCGACCATTTTCCTTTGTTTCCTGTAACATTTTGTAAAATGTTGGTGCCAGAATATTCCAGAATTCTTTATAGAACTCTACTGGAAATCCATCTGGACCTGGAGCTTTATTATTAGGCATGGATTGGAGGGCCTCCTGGAGTTCAGACACTGTTAGCGGTGAATCCAGGGCCTTTGCTTGACTGTCTGAAAGTTTAGGAAGAGTTATTTTATCCAGAAATTGTACAATATCATGATTTGAAGGATTTATCTCTGGTGTGTATAACGTCTCATAAAATTCTTTGAAAGTGTTGTTTATTTTTTCAGGGTCATATATTATATTCCCAGTTTTGTCTTTGATTGCAGATATAGTTGTTTTTTCTTTATTTATTTTTAACTGATTAGCTAAGAACCTACCTGATTTATTACTATGTTCAAAGTTTTCTATTCTAAGTCTTTGGATTAAGAACTGCGTCCTTTTATTAATAATTTTATTTTACTCTAATTTTGCTTTCCTTATTTTACTTAACCGCTCTTTATCCAGGGAAGGTTCTAATGATTTAATAGTTTCTTCTAATTCCTGAACATGTTTATTTTCTGTTCTCTTTTTATTTGATGAGAATGAAATTATTTTACCTCTAATCATAGCTTTCCCTGCTTCCCATAGAGTGGATGGCGACATACCAGGGAGATCATTAAATTCCATGTATGAAGCCCATTCTTTTTCAATATATTTAATAAATTCTTTATCCTTAAGTAATGATGTATTAAATCTCCAATTTTTATATTGAAGGGTTGCAATTTTATTTGCTAAATTTAAAGAAACAGGAGCGTGATCGCTGATCACTATAGGATGTATCTCAGTGTCTGAAATGTCATTCAACAGTGAGCTGCTGACTAACAAATAGTCCAATCTAGAATAAGAATGATGTACGTTTGAGTAAAAAGTGTATTTTCTGTCGTTGGGATGAAGCGATCGCCATGCATCGCAGAGTCCATAATCGCTCATGTACTGTTTAACTATATCTACTGATTGCCATCTGCGCTGAGTCCCTGCTGTACTGAGCCTGTCTATTTCTTCATTTAGCCTAAAGTTGAAATCTCCCCCAAGAACAAGTGAGCAATCCATGTGATTAGCCAGAACCGGTTTGTCCATGGAGTGGCCAGATTGAAAAAAACCAGAAGCAGAGATAAAGCGAGGCAAATAATGCACCATACAGGTGTGTACAGAATGAAAGTATGATGGAAAAACATGAATATGCCATGATAAAAGTCTGTGTGTGTGAGAGAGAAAAAGGAAAAAAGGTGATAAAGAGATTTGGTGGTACAAATGTGAGAAAGAAAATAGAGGAAAAAAAAAAAAGAAAAAAAAAAGAAAAAGCAATCTAGTGCACAGCCCTGCCCCTACCCACATTTACAAACAAAAACAGCCTGCTGAGCTGTGCTTTTTTTAAACTATAGTTGTCTGATAAAGCTAATTCTGTCTTGGTTCTGTTAAATATGACTAATAAAGCCAAGGAGTAACCTGAGGGTCCCTAAACAGCTGACCGTTAACATACAGTTTATCCACACTAACCGTAGCCCTACAGCCCTCACTAATATGTTTTTTTCTAATTGGAAATAACACGCGTCTTCTGTCCAGGATTTCTTTCGGAAACTGATCATTAACGCTGTAATTCGTCCCCCGTAGCTCTCTCCCGCGTCCTTTGACATGTTCTTTTTGTTTAAAATGTTCAAATTTTGCAACAATTGGTCGCGGGCGGGTGTTGTTTGGCTTCTTACCTCCGAGCCGGTGAACCCGATGGAAGGTTATGTTTTTAACCGTGTCGTCTGGCAGTTTCAGCTGGTGTTGAATGAACTTTCGCACGGCTACTTCAGCATCTTCCTCAGCCTGCTCTGGTATCCCCGAAAAAACAAGATTGTCCCTCATTGATCGGGCCTGGATGTCTAGAATAGACTCCTTGAAGCTTTTGTTTTCTCCAGACAGCTGCTTCATCCCCTCGGTGAGTTTCTTAACATCTTCTTTTAGTGTTTGGTTTTCTGTAACTAGCGAAGCTACTTGTTGTTGGCTGAACTCCAGCGATTCCCTCAGAGCCTGAAATTCTTTATGAAGAACCTCAACCAGCGCGAGACGGGCGTCCAGGCTGGTTAGCTTCTTGTCTATTGAGTCCAGGATGTCGCCGTAGCTTCTATCTGGCGAGTCGGTGGATGTGCTAGCCTCGGAACGAGTGCGCTTCTGCGACGGTGTGCTCGTTGTTGTATCCGAAGCAGGTTTCCGTGACTTACCCATAACGATGTTATCAAAGCACTCGTCTAGGTAGCACTCCAGCGAATCCAATGTTTCCTCGTCCAGGTTGTTTAGAGGAAAAAAAAAAAGTAACTTGATGGTTAGTTTAGAAGCTGCGTTTGGTTCAAAATGATTGTCTTATTTTACCTGGCTGTTTGTATACTTTACCACATAACCGCCATGTTCACCTATGCACAGCTCTCGCGAGAACTCAGCAGCTCATCCTGCCATCCCAGAATGCTTCTAAAAGCTGCTAATTGACCCTCTAAAAAAGCTTGCTTATAAATCAAGAATCTAAGTAATTAATTCTTTAAATACTAAAATTAAAGAGCATCATACAAACTTGAATTACTTGACTCAGTGTTTGATAAATCTGAGACTGAACCTAACCTTATTCAAATCTTTTGAGACATACCTTAAAAGTGCAACTCACCCCCAAATCAACTGTTTTTCTGCTGATAAACTGTATAAATAAGAGTATAATATTGTTGTCTACCTATGTGATCATTATTCTTAGTATTTTGTACCAAGAACTGTCAGTGCAGTGCCCTCTTCAGGTTAAAACTTTACACTGCAGTTGAATCTGAATCAGGAATTTCTACAGGGAGGAAGGTTCTTCGTCGGAGGATGCAGACACTGAGTTTGGACACACCGAAAGACTTGGCAACCTTGCAGAGAGGGACCCAACTACAGTTACAATGGCCGCCAAGGGCGCCGCCATATTTCCAATCCATTACAGATGTCCCAAAGGGAAAAACAGCTGTAAAACAAAAAGAAGATTGGAAGAAGTCCCAAGCATAGGTTTCTTCTTCGTATGTAGAATGTATGAATTGCTTATGCAGCATGCATGCCAAATTTTTTTTTCCAACAACTTTATTGAGCAGAGTGGAAGTATACAACAGGAATACAAATAAAGTATACATGTACAGTCACAAGCACAATCAGCCCGGGGGTAATTATACATATACATGAAAAGAGATACAAATATTGATTGTTTTGAGATCCTTTTTGTTAGAGGAGTGAAATATTTATTTTATGCATGAATCAACCTTTTTAGCCCATTCTGAATTCTACCTGTTAAAATGCAAGGTCACACCTTTCTCGTCTCTGATTGGCTAGCCTGGTTGATTTATTACTAATCCAAACTTCTGAGGGGCATGGCCTAAACCTAACTTTATTTTATTCCTAATACTAATATTCGAGGATCAGTGCCTAAACCTAATGTGATCCATCTATTTATGTAAACATTTAGGAGCAGATATACCCATAAAAAGTTAACATCACAGCTTGGTGATTAGCAATGTTTAAATAACTTCCGTGTGAGACTTCCAGTGTAGATTGTATATACGGCTGCATCGTTTTCGGCCATTGCAACTGCAGGAACTTACTTTGGACCTTGCAGGCTCACATGAGACTGGCTCTGGAATCAAGAAGTTTGGCACGGGACAGATATTGTAAACATAAATTACTTGCCGTAGCAGCGTTTTTGAAATTACAATAACTTACAACCATCCAGCCAGCTGAGATCGAAATCTGTTTCAGTATAATCTTCCTTCCAACACGATTGAGACATTAGGCTTTGTGTGATTGTTTCACATAAAAATATTACATATTGCACTTTTAATGTGATTACATCACAATGTCTTTTATTTGGCTTCTTTTTTTCCCAAAAACATATTTTATTTTCATTTTGTACATTTTTTCAATATTTATCTCTTCTAAAGCCTAAATATAGAAATAAAATTGTGGCTTTTTAATTTAACCTCAAAAAAGCTAAATTTCCAGAGTCTTGATTTATAACAAATTATTTTTTAAAGGCTCATGTATCAGATCTTTACCAATCTTTTGCAGCAGGGTTATGGGTCAAAAGGGCTCAGTGAATTGCAAAAAAAATTGCTCACATTTGGTTTAAATCGGATCATATTTATGTCTTATGCCTCATTCACATCGGGTGTGGAACAGATGCGGCCAGGTGTCTGTGTGGCTACCGGACGGACTGCAGTTCACACTGACTGGGGTTTTAGTACAGAACATCTTAGGAAGTCCCTGAGTAAAAGCATTAAATGTTTGGCAAACGTTTGCAAAGCATTAAAATAATTTGACATAATACGTCTATAGATATACTTGTAAAAATACCTATGAACTATCATTCACTGTGAAGTCCATAGAAGTGTATATGCGTCCATAGAACTGACATCTCTTCCATCAACAATAAAAGAACAAACTGCAGAAAAGAAAGGCAGCTCCTGTTTTATTTTTGAACTATACTGGATGAACTTGTCTGGTTATCTCACTTCCTGTCAGGCTCCTAAAATTTCTTCAACTTTGTGGAAAACCGAATGCAGTGTCCAGAAAAAATACACTTGATCCAGAAAATTAACTGAGTTCCACATCCACCCCCACACCGCAGCCGGTGTGAAAGCTCTGATTGGAATCAATGCTTTTCCGTCCATGCGGCTGAAGTAGCATCTGTATTGTTTTGCAGATGGACAAAAAGTTTAGTTTCATGAGGCCAAAGCAGCTTCTTCGACATGTTCAGTGGGTGCCCTCAAAGCTTTTGGGAAACTTTGGGAATGGGACTCTAAACAGTGCCTGTGTAATATTTTTAATTTTAGGATATTAAATGAAAAGTTGCTCTGCAAAATGCCACGAGCTTAGGGTTTCTTTTAAAATGATGCTCCCACACTTACTCCCTTCACATATAACACTGTAGCTTTTCTAATTTGATCACCACATAAATCAGCCTGCTACAGATTTGTTATAAACACAATGGAAAATTCAACACGAGCACCTAAATTCACACATAACATAACACACATAACACAACAAAAACAACACAGCTGCTCTGCAATACTGAGGTAATGACACAATTATAACACTCCTTGGTGCAAACACTACTTACCTGCAGTGACATGGGGCGAATTAAAAGTAAAACTCAAACTTAAGGCAGCTTTTATTTTGAGTAAGTGACTAAAACTCGTCTGACCACTTGGGGGCAGTCATCCATCACTTCTAATTAATTTCCAATTAACTGAGCTGAGAATTTAATATGAACAAAAAATAAATATTGTGAGGTTGTGAAAATGCAATGTAACCAGACATGATGCAACAAGAAGCTGTGAAATCCTTCCCATTTATCTCATTTCCGCCATGTTTAAAGCTCTGTAACAGGCTTCAACACACCAGCAAACATGCAAGATAGGAAACAGTGGGAAAGCAGGCACACTTTTCAGCCATAAAACGTTTTGAAAACCCTGAAACCGTTATTTTCTGCCTTTATTTTGCAAAGAATAGCCAAATATGCAGAAGTTTGTGTTTGTCATTTAGCTAAATTCCCAATCCCTCAATTTCTTGTTGTAACGTGACAAATTTGTAAAAAGGATTTTGAATAGTTTTGGAAGATCCTTTGAAGGTCTTTCTGATTGTAGCTAACGTTTACTCTTGAAAACAATTTCATTTTTTAGAATGACCTACGCTCTGTTTGGACTTAAAGGACTTTCTTGCTGTGTTCAAACTTCACAGAAAGTACTATGTTACTTGCTATGCTTACACTAAAATTTCATTGATATTACTTCAACTTACCTTTTCTAACCGTACATTGTTCTTTTCTTTGATAAATGTTACCAGTTTATACTCCTAAACTGAAACACAAGTAAGGATTGGACAATTTATTGAAGTCTAATAATCCTTACATAGAAAACTTTTAACTGACTTGAGTGTTTGTATAATTGTATTGGAATGACTTTTGTTGTACAGTGCCTTGAGATGACATTTGTTGTGAATAGGCGCTATATAAATAAAAGTGAATTGAATTGAATAAGGAGAAAAAAGTGTGTTGGTGGAGTGAGAGTGGTATGGTATATCATCTATGAAATAAATGAACAAGATCACTATTGTTATCCTTTTCCTTTTTCATTTTTCATCCAATTATCATCTTCAGCATTGACATAATAGATGGTTGTACACCTCTTCAGAAGCTCCACTAAGCAAAACACGAGAGGAGGAAGAGGGAGGAGACTAATCTTTCAAACGATCTGAAGTGACAGATAGATGAGAGAGCCAGTTTATGTGTGTAATTGTGTAAATTAGAGTGCATTAGAGCTACAAGGAGTAAACAAGCCTCATCCATATTAATAAACTGTAAGCTTCTCGCCTCCACTTCTGGGACTGATGACGTCCCTCACACTAATAGATCGCACATCTTTCATCGGGTGGCTCGTTTTTAAAGCTTACTCAAAAATAAAAAAATGTAAAACCCCAAAACAACAACTATGCTTTGATATTTCAGCCTTATGACATTTGCTTGGTATTTTCACTTGAGTCCCTCTGTTTCTTCTGTTCCCAATAAGGTTTTACTGAATGTCATAAGTAATCTTGGGTGAATGCAGCCCTCAATGATTAGAGGAGCTGTTAGTTGAATTCTTTGATTACCTGAACATCAGGATGTATTAACAACTCTAATAATAATAAAGGTTTTAATAGTTTGCTTGAATGGAAGATACAGGTTAAATTAAGACCATGTAAAAAGAGAAGCAATGATATCCATCCACCCATCCATCCATCCATCCATCCATCCATCTTTTTCAAACTTAATGAAGGTCAAAATTTCTTTCATGACTAAATATTCAATGTCAGAAAGATTGTTGTTGGATACGTCGAGCAACGTGTCCAACGAATGAAGTTTGACGTATGTACTTTTTGGCTTCCATGGCCTGCTTCTGAGGAAAGAACAACGCATGGGCGGGGCTTCCTCTGTTGTCGTACGTTCTGAACTATGGTGGACCGTAACGAGAGAGTGGCTTGGCTTTATTAGCTAGATAAAGCTAGACAACGTTGACATCGGGTGCATCAGCGCCCATTCTTCACATGCGTTCTGAGTTTGGGGAGTTTAACCATTTGCTCCAGGAGCTGCGTATGGATGAGGTTCGCTTTCAGCGCTACTTCCGTCTGTCCCGCGCCTAATTTCACGACCTCCTCGGCCACATCGGAGCTTAAATCTGCTACCAGGACACCAACTACAGGTTCTCTGTTCCTCCATAGGAGCGCCTGTCCATCTGACTTCGGTAAGTGTTATTTCAGATTTTTTAAATCTGCGTTTGTTGAAAATGTTTTCACTAGACCCGCGCTTCATTCACGATACGTGTATATTGACATAACAACAGTGAGACGCTCTGATTGGTTGCCGCACTGCGTTAGCTCCGTTGGGTCCGTCAAAAGCTCAGCTTGCTTAACTTCTGTGATGCATACGTTGGTACGTGGCCGTATGAAACTCAAGCGTCGTTGACGGAGCCAACGTACTCAACACAACGCAGAGACTTTGACGGACCTCTGACGTACTCCACCATAGACTTTTATGTAATCTTGCCACAACTGACGCTGACGCATGGGCTTGGTCTGAATGCAGCATAAGTCTAGTTTCCTTTCATTTCGGCAGTGTGATGGTAACTTATATGGAAGCATATGTGTAACATAAAGCAAATTAAAATGGATTAGCAGAAATCCTTTTTCATTTTCAAAATCAAGCTGCTATTTTTGACTTATAAATAATATTAAAAATAAATAATCCAAACGGCTTTTTCATGTTCATATTCAACATTGCTCATTCTGTAACTTAATTAAAATGAAAAACAAAATAGGAATTTAGGACTTAGTTTTCAAGTACCAGCCCAGCAAAACTGTTACAAAATTCAATTGGAAATGTCAAATTTGAAGATTAAAATGCATTTGCAGAAATGCTTTTTCACTTTCTGAAGGCCAATGCCACAACTGACTCGTAAATAAAATGAAAAAAAAAAATCATCCAAAATGTTTTTTTATTTTCAAATTTAGCATTGCTCATTTGGTAACTTAATTAAAATGAAAAAGAAAATAGTATTTTAATATTTAATTTCAAATAGAACCCAGCAAAATCGTAAGAAATGTGTATTCAGATGGCATTTGTATTCATGATTCTCCTTATTCAAATGAAAAAGCATTTCCTAAAATGCATTTTATTTTTCAAAACTCACGTTTCAAATTGAATTTTGTTACAATTTTTCTGCTGGGAAATTAAATCTTGAATAACTTTCTTTTTCATTTGAATTAAGTTACAGATTGAGCAATGCTGAATTTGAACATTAAAAAGCAGTTCGGATTACTTCTTTTTCATTTTAATGCTGGGCCACACTCACAGCCATCAGGTGGCGCTACTCTGCTCTAGCCCCACAAGAAGTGGGCGCGATAGTCTATCAATACAGCCAGCTTCCACCCGCTTATTCTTCTGCGTTCAGCCGGCCGGGGAGCAACAGAAGATCATCTCCAACCATCTTCCTTCGTTGGCGGAGGGAGGCCTGAGTTTCTGGAAGGAAACTTGCTCCAAAGGAACCCAAAGACCACTCCAGGTGATTCCTGAACATTGAACATCCCCAGAGCCCAACGAAACCCCTCTGAGTTTCAGGCTGTCAATTGCTGAGAAACGGGAGCTGTGAGCCACGTGTGCAGACAGCTGAACCAACCAGAATTCGCATTTAGCCACCGAGCTGATAAGAGGTGAATACCGAACTGGAGAGCTCCAAAAAGGTACTGTTAAAAAGGTGGATGCCGATCACCGTGCAGCCAGCCAGGAGAAGCCAGGAGAAGCCAGAGCCAGGAGCTTCCCACCGCTGCTAGCTAGATTAGCGATCCTTTGTTAGTCTGCTGGCTAGCACTCCCTGGAGGTTCCCCTTTCCTGATCGACGTGCAGCAACTCGGAGGACTTTAAACGTTCATAAGGTCTGTTTGGCCAGAGGCAAATTAGTTAGGATAAATAATTTTAAAGGTTTTTCCTCTTTTTTTCATTGTTAACTTTCATCTGCTATCTTTGGGTAAACCAGGTCTCGGCCTGAGGTTTTAATCAGTGCGTCAGAGAGAGCTACAGCTAAGGAAGCCCACGTGTTGGTTTAGAACGGCGCTTCATAAACAAAGCTATTAACGGTTCAAAAGAACTCGGTTTAAAAATAGATTGTTTAAGAACAGAAACTAATCTCATTAGCCGTGTTTGAACTCTCCTTATTTGATCAAAGTACGGGAATTAGATTGTTTTACTGTCGTGATCAATCCATGAATTAAGTAATCCACCAAAGGTTCATTACTCTTATCAAGATGATATTTAAACACAACATTTCTTAATCCAAAGAATGTTTTGTGTTTTCTTACATTGCTTTTTGGTTTAGAGGTAAAGGACTGGTCCTAAAGTATTTAAACTAATTAGAATTAGTAAAACTAATCCAGCTTTCATTCCAGCAGCTGCAAATCAAGTCTTTGGTTCTTAAAACATCCAAATTCATCTAGAACTGTGACACCAGAATCCATGGTTTGTCATCTTATTACATATTCATCTTTTTGTGTTATTTTATTTTAACTATTAATTTCATTTCGTTTTGCAGACCGTTTTGCCATGTGGAGAGAAAAAAATGGGGCCAGCACAGGACAAAATATATATTTTCTTTATTTAAAGTGTTGTAATAATAAATATAGGTTATATACAGAGTGTTGAATTAAAAGAAGAGAAGTAGCAGAGAAATAGCTTTTCGATTTACATCGATTTTTCGTTTCATAAGCTTTACGGTATAGATGAGTAGTGCCTGATCCCCTCCCCTCCCCGTTGACAAGCACCACAGCTAGAAAAATTTCTAGGGGAAACACTGATATTTACTGATAAATGTCTGTATTGCCTTTTAAACAGCTCATCCTGTGTTTCAAGCTTAACTGCTAGACAGGTTGAAAAGAAAGGAATCAATGACAAAGAGGTCACATGAGCAATAATTACGTTGTGATTTGGTGGTCTACTTCCAATTGTTGGCAAGTAAATTTGCAGATTACCTATTTTTGGAAGTCTAAGATCCATATTTATATCTGTGTCAAATATTTAGTTTGAAGCAAAATACTCAGTCTTAGAAATAGGGTTAGGAGTTCAGGGGAAGCAGCGCAACTCATCCCCCAATTTTTGCTGATAAACTATATACATGAGTTTTTAATATTGCTTTCTACATGTCCAGTCAATCATTTTTGGTATTTTAGTAAAAATAGTCAGTGGAGTGCCCTCGTTAGTTTAAAACTTTACACTACACTTGAATCTGAAATGGGGATCGCTTCCTGGCTCAGCCCTCCCCCACTAGCTCTCCCAGCAACGCCTCCTTTTGCAACGTTTTTCAAAACGGCAATGTAGCTGGCTAAATACTCTGAGAGGAGGGTGAGTTGCTCTTTGAAGAGGGTTTTTTCAAGTCACGTCCCAGTGGGAGGAGAGACCCTGGGGAAGACCCAAAACTAGACGGAGGGACTTGATGCTTCATAACAGTGGTCCCAGGATTTCAGAATACAGTATCCTACTTGATTTTTTGTAAATGTGTCCTTAGTGTTGTTAGAAAGGTTCTTCAGTTTCAGTGGGTTAACAATACTGTGGGCAGGACTGTAACACATAGTGCTTTGGAGAAAAGTAAGCAGATATTTGCTGAGAAGTTGAATCACTGATGTTCTATCACGAGGTAATTGTTGAATTAAATAATTATCATAAGTAATTCAATGCATGTTCAAGCAGAGACAAAATGGAGCCAATTTCCAGTTTAACATTTATTTTGAACAGATTAACAAATTGCAGTTTTACAGAGGAATTTTGCCCCCGTCAGTTCCTCTGTGGTCCAGATTTAAAGAAATCTGAACATTGAATGTTTTTCATGTCAAAACTTTATAGACAACCGGGCCTGCCAGGGTTGTAGGCGTTCCTTCTCCTCGAAATCTTACTCCAATCCGATCATTTCCAAACAATGTCTGAGCAATGATTTGCTGTCAGAGAATCCTGGTGTCAGAAAATGGGTCGTCTCTGTTCTGGGTCAAAGGTTCATTATAAAGATTTATGGTTAAATGGCTATCTGCTTCTCTAAAAACTTTTCTCCCAGTTTCTTATCTAAACATCCTGCTTTTACAGCTTGCAATAAAACTTACCCCAGAGTTTTATGACTTAAAAGCTTACCTGCATAAACAATAGTGTCAGACCCATTTTTACAACCATGCAAACTATATAAACAGTCTTTTACCTTCTGAATAATAAAAGTTTAAACCTTATGCAGAATTACCACATAATATAGTATTTTTCTACAATGGACACAGATTATTGATGTTTTATCAAACATTTGGTGTATTTCATGTTTTTTGGCCATATTCTAATTTTTGCCTCATTCTTTTCGATCTTCCCTTTGAAATGAAGTGTGGTAAGGTGCACAACGAGGGCCTGGTTGGGATTTGATCCCTCGACTGCCGGGCGAGAGTCATGTGCGCTAACCAGTTAGCCAAAGGGATACCCTGTGGCCAAGCAGCCAGGGCATACAATCAATTGGAGCCATAGTGACAGGACGTCCATACTTTCACATCTCTTCCCCTCTTATCACAAGCACGTCCTCGTGCTCTGCGCAGAGTGCCACCAATTTCAAATCCATGGACTTATTACCAGTATCACATGGATCCTTGTCAGCAATGCCAAATGTGGCAAGGCTTACAACGAGGGCCTGGGTGGGATTCAATCCCACAACTCCCGGGTGACAGTCATGTGCGTTGCCACAGTGGCCAGGGTGCACAATCATAGTGACAGGACCCTCACAATGTCACAGAAACATGCTGCAAAATTCCTCGATGTAATATGGTGCAAGCATGCTGTGCGAGAATAATTACAGGTTATTTCTGCTGGCTGAGCATTTTGCAGTCGTGTGTCATAAACAAATAGCCAGAAACAGTGACTCTCAATAAATGAAGCAACAAGTAGTATGAGAGGTGTTCAAACTTTTATGATGTAAAACTGTAGCTTTCATTCGAGCTTAATGTTTTTATGAGTAACCTAACAATAACATATAAAAGATCGATCTCCTCTCATCTGATTTCATTTCCAAGTTTACGGTAAAAAAACCCCAAAATAAATAAATGAAAAGAAACCATTCCCTACCTACGAGTAAGACTGAACACTGAAGGGATTTGAGATATGGAGTAATGATGTTTACAAAGGACTGGAATCACAGATCTTAAAAGTGTAATTTGTCTGCTACGAGGCTGCAGATAGGTGCTGATGCTGGGGTGTGAGAGCACACTGACAGGAGATAAACACACTTTGACAGAAAGACGTAACAGACGCCTGCTTCTCTCCCTGCAGTTACAGGTGAAAGGCTCTCTTTCAGGAATCCTGATGCTTTTGGTGAGATTTGTAGATTATTTTAGACTAAAAAAGATCGTCACAGCAGACATTTTGATTCCAGTAATAAAAAGCCCAGGTGTAATGAATGGAAAGTAAGCCAGTTGTTGGTTAAGGTCTATTTTCACATTGAACCACAAAACAGAAGGGTTGTGCACTTAAGCCATTCTCATAAGATAAAGGCATAGACTCATTATAATATATATTTAGTGGTCAGATGTACTATAACATACATAAATCAGGCATTACGTGATGATAATGGACTTGTGAAGTGACAGACACTTAGACAGACAGCATTTTGTCTTCAAAGTTAAGACTTTTAAGTAACAGAAACAGTAAAAATAGGCAAGGGAAAGGATTTGAGCTAAGGGGTATGGAGAATTTAGGGGGCTAAATGGCTTGAGCTTTACCTGTTCCCAATCTGCAGGAGTCATTATCAGTCAAAAAGGGGTCCAAGAAAGGTAAACCAGCCATGACTTATTGATGGTGGCTGGTCCATGTGGTCTGGACCCATCCAATGAGGATTGCTGAGTGTTGGCAATGTGAGGCTGCATTGGTGCAAATAAGGTTTCCCCGTTATGGCTGTTAAAACTTTCAGAAGGATAATGAACCAAAACAAAAATAAATAGTTTAGCAAGGGTTTGAGGAGGAAAATGGTTTGGGGTATGACATCCCAAATGTTTGTCTAGCAGGAGGGACAAAAAAGCCAACCAAGTTAACTAACCCTGACCTAAGTTTGAAATCATTTCTTTAATGATAAAAACGATCTTAGGTAAGTTATTTTAGAATAGACATAACTTAAATTCCTTAAGTAGATTTCGAAGTCCAACCTGCTACCTGATCAGAGGAACAATGCTCTCTGGGGAAATTGATCAGATATTTGCTCTTAACATAGTAAAAGCTGAGCCTTGGAGTACCTCACAAATCATATCAGTAGAGTCTGACCTGATGTGTTTTATACAGGCAACAGAGCTTCTTAAAGCTGAAGCTACCTTTTAAAAGGTAAATGTATGTAGTTGACATTGTTAGAGGAAGCTGAAAGATCTAACAAGTGTAGAAAAGTATATCCCTTGTGTCTGCCCGTATTGTGATATTACTGCAAGGCAAGACCCAATTTGTATTCAAGAACAAAGTACAAGAAACCACTAACTGCATGGTAGTAAAGGGATAGATTATTGCGACTATGTTGGACAATCTGGCAGCTCCAGTGGTGGGAGTTAACCGATGGTTGTTGGGTGTTACGAGTATAAACCCCATCCATCTCAGTTGTTGTATCCTTTGGCAAGACACATAACCTTCCTTGCCTGCTGATAGTGGTAAGAGGGCAAGGTGGCACTTGTGTACGTCAGCTTTACTTCTGTTAGTCTGCTCCAGGGCAGGTTGTGTACATTGTAATTTCCCCCCATCACCGAGTGAACATGTGAATGACTGAATATAGTGTAAAACGCTTTGGGGGTCTTTGGACTAGATAAACTGCTCTAAGAGTGCAGGCCATTTATAGGCTATCTCTGTGAGTTCTTTGGTTCCATTTCAGATGTGGTTTGAGGAGGCTGAAAACTGCCTTCAGGGAGAATATGAAGCCTAGGTGGTTGGGGGAGCAGAATATAGCACAGGAAAACGGCTGCCCCACAATCATGAATGTTGTATGATTTCATATTAACTCACTCAAAAAAGTACTAAATGAGAGGCATTAAAATGCTGATTTTAGTGTGCCAACAACACACCTCTGAATTTTGCTAATCACACTACTGTCAAAACAAAATTAAATGGATAAAATAACTGAACCCATCCTTTTTGCGACAATTTTATCCGAGGTGTATTCACTTAAGAAAAACAAAAAAAACAGAAACAGATTTAAGATTGATTAGATTTCTCAATTTTATGTCACTAGCTCAGATAGGAAGTTGATTTATTAAAGCTTTCCACAGCTCATCCTTATTCCACTAACAGCATGTCCAGTTCAATGTCACCTTTAAAATCAAGATGGCATCACTGACATTTTGAGCGCCCTAAGCTTTAGTAGTAGTATTATATGTATATTTTTTTACTTTTTTATGTGTTACTGTAGGCCTAAGATATGAGCTATACTTACAGTTGCAAACAGAACATGATGAGAATAAAAAGACAAACAAAATTCACAACTTCAGTTAGAACAAAATAATCTTCTTTAAGCTCAGCTAGAATAACCAAAATTATCTCTAAAGTCACAAAAATGAGAAAAAATATTTATTTATAAATGTCTTCAATATTCTGAAGTATACATGATTACTCTACAATGGAGAAAAGCCCAGATAATGATGTAGTTTCTATAAAAAAAATATCATATATTACCTGACACATTCAGTGTAATTTGTGGCTCATCTTTGGATCTATTTTAAGGCAAGGTACATTTATTTGTATCACAGACTTTCAATAAAACAATAACATTCAAGTTGCTTTGGGTGATTAGCGGAACAGGGAGGGAGAAAAGGAATTATTGAGGTGTATACTGAAACAGCTTAGACGCACTTCACATGACAGTTTTCAGCAAACAAAGGTTTTTCTCTGCAAATCATCCTGTCATTTATGGAGTGTTCTGGGAGGCGAGAACGCATCCTCTTGAAAACAGTTTCCAGAGTGGACAATTCTGACAATGGTGGATGATTCGTTGTCATTTAAAGGGAAGGCCGGAAACTTTCAACAATGTGATGTCACTGCCAGCCGCTCGTGTCATATTGGACTTGCGCGCTCCACCATCTCCAATTGTTTTCCAGGTAATTCAAATTCAAAATACTTTATTGATCCCCAAGGGGATATTCAGTTAACAGTACAACCTGTCCCCCTGTGGGGGAAAAAAGCGCTCAGTTGTGTTTTGGATCTTAGTCAAGAATCATAAAAATTGGTAGTAGAACAAAAAAGGGAGGGGAAAACCACAGAAAACTGCATGCATGGGGCACCAAGGATATTATTGTTAATGAAAATGAACGAATTAATGAAAACTAGAAGTAAAAATAAAAATGAGAATTTGCAACAAAATGAAAAGAAACTGAAACTGTAATGCGTGTTCACAAAACTAACTAAAATGAACTGAATATCTTGAGAAAATCTGCTCTGTTTTTTCTTTCTTTCTCAAAGTCTAGAAGGATTATTGGTCTACGTCACTCTGTGCTCTACTACGCATTATCACCAGAAACAGATGTGACCATGTGACTTTGGTTGCACAAATCGCTTTATTAAAAACAACAGAAAGGGAAACATTTATCAAATACCATCAACTCGCCCCATTTCAAGGCATATAAAAGACGTCTTTGGATTGCAAACTATCAGAAGAAACGATTGAAACAATGATTAAACACACAAAAGTCTACAGAAAGAACTTCATAACAAGTGAGCTATGGCTAACAAACAAGCTAACATTGCTAACCAACACTGCAACTGCAAATAGTAGAAATGGGAGCCGGTCTGTAACTGGTGTAGGTTGTGATGAAAAAAGAATCCCTCTAGTATCTGGTTATTTCTCACTGTACTGCATATCCCAACATGGTTGACAAGTCAGTCAAATCATCTGTGTTGTTGCGGTCCGCCTAGCATCATGTCAGCAAAGGTTGAGAGAAAGCGCCTGATTTGCATTGTTGTTCATGTGGCCCATGTCAACACATAAAAAATCAATCATTTTCTGAGATTTTGTCTTGCATTTCTTCTTTTTTTTGTCTTGCCCCGGTACACAACTTGTTTTAACAAAAAACTAAAACTGAAACTTAAAAAAACTAAACTGAAAGCATTTTCAAAAAACTAAACTACCCTAACAAATGGTAAAAACTAATTAAAACTAAAATAGAAATGAAAATCTTGAGTCAAGACTGAATAAAAACTAAAACTAATGAACATTTTAAAACTATTAAATCCTTGTGGGGCGTGCTGCCATCTAAAGGCTGGTCATATGCACTACATTGTTTTCAATGAGATTTCGCGCCCTGTCAATAAATGCATTGCCGTTTGCAACCGTAAATTCAAACCAAAATGTAAGCGTTGTGGTCTAATGTGTACCTTAAAATCAAGATCAGAATCAGCAGGGAGGCATACAGGAATAAGTCGGAGGACAAACTACAAAGAAACAATATCAGAGATCTCTGGTCAGGAATGACAAAGATCAAAGGCTTTAAGAAGAAGGATTGGACAGATGGAAGCCTGGACAGCGCCAATGAACTGAACACATTCTTCAACAGATTCAGTTCAGGAACAAACTCAGTATCCTCATATTCTCTCCCCAACTATACAAAAATCCCACTCTCCTCTGACCCACAGATTTCCTGTCAGACATTGGATGTTTTAACTTCCACCTCAGTCAGGGAATCTTCTGCTTCCCTATGATTGTTTTGAACCAGGTCAAGAGATGCTACTGCTCCCTTTGCTTCACCCTCCCCCTTGGTTGTCTCTAGACATTAGGTAAAGAGGCAGCTGATAAGAGTGAACTGTAACAAGGCTGCAGGTCCAGAGGGTGTCAGTCCCAGAGTCCTGAACGCCTGTGCAGAGCAGCTCTGTGGGATTCTTCAGTACCTCTTCAACTTTAGCCTGACCAAGGAGAAGGTTCCAGTGTTTTGGAAGACATCATGCATTAACCAGTACCAAAGAAAAATCTGTCATCAATAACTATAGACCAGTTGCCCTGACATCCCACATAATGAAAATAACAGATTTCTGTTGGCCCACCTGAGTAAGCAAATTAGAACATATTAGGACCCGCTGCAGTACGCTTATCGCTGTGGAGTTGGAGTTGAGAAGCCATCAGCCACCTGCTTCAACCAACCCACTGTCATCTGGACAAAGCAGGCAGCATTTTAAGATAATTTTCTTTGATTTCTCCAGTGCATCTGCCTGCAGATCCGGCCCAATATGCTTTTTCAGAAACTTGTGTCAAGTTAAGAAAAAAAACATAGGTTAAAATCCCAAACCCTAAATTCGCTTTTTTTGCACTTGCTTATATTTGGATAATTATTGTGATTTATTGTTGTCTAGCTGAAGATTCAGACAGTTTTTTAGTTTTGATCTTCATCTTGTCAATAAGTGAAACTGAACCAAACATAAGCCACATGACTACATTGAATATCTGGTACAGATATTACAGAGTTACTGTCACCACAGTCTCTTATGTCTTCTGGATGTTTAACAGTTTTTGGTTTTAATATCATGTAACTGTGAAACCATTGCATTCTTGCTTAATTTTACAAACTCAATTTTACTGCCTTGCTTGTTTAGCTAAGTGAAATGAACAGCTGTAGGTATAAAACACCATCCATGACAGAACTTACACTGGAATGAGTTTAGAGATATACTTCACTTGATCTACAGTCCAGTCTTGTATAAACTGCAGCTGCACATTGTGGCTCTTTTTGTCACTTTTAGCAGCATGTCTGAAAATAGCCATGACATAAAAGTGACAATGATCTTTATGACTGATTATTTTATCTTTAAAAAGGGTTTTCTCAACCAAGCTTCAACAACAAAAACATTGATCTCACCCCAAAGCTTTAACATCACATAAAAGTTTGGGTTATAATTCTATAGTCATCAGCCTCCCAGCCCTCAGGGGAGAACTGATCCAAATAGTTAAATCATCCCTCCTATCATGTGTTTCCCCACAAACTCTAAAAACAGCAGTTATCAACCCAATACTAAAAAAGAAGAACCAAGACAAACTGCAAAACTACAGACCAATCTCTAATCTCCCATTTATCGGTAAGATTACCGAAAAAGCTGTGTTCCAACAATTACACAACTTCCTAAAAAAGAAAAAAACGCTTTGATATTTATCAGTCTGGTTTTCGTAGGCACCACAGCACCGAGACAGCCCTCTTCAAAGCCTTCAATGATATCCATACAAATACTGACTGTGGTAAAACCACAGTACTGGTACTATTAGCCGCCTCTCGCCCGTTGACAGCTGGAGATAGGCACCAGCCTACCCGTGACCCCCAGAGGACTAAGCGGTTCAGAAAATGGATGGATGGATGGTACTAGTAGACCTTAGTGTTCCGTTTGACACCGTTGATCATGATATATTACTGGAACGTCTAGAGAGCTGGGTCGAATTCTCTGGTGTGACAGTCGATAGGTTCAAATCTTACCTCAAGAACAGAAATGTCTTTGTGTCGATTAGCCAGGTCTCATCACAAAACGCAGAAATCACATGTGGGGTCCTCCAGGGCTCCATCCCAGGGCCCCTCCTATTTAGCATTTACATGCTCCCATTCAGACAGATTATAGCAACAAATAAGATCAACTACCATAACTATGCTGACGACACTAAGCTTTATATCTCAATATCACCAGGTGATGTTGAACCCATCCAAATCCTCAATAAATGGATTAAGCAAATTAACAGCTGAAATACTTCTCTTCTGACCCAAAAAAGATTGATTAAATATCAGTAAACAACTTAAACAGGTCCAACCAGAAACTACTAACCAGGCCAGAAATCTATGTGTAATAATGGACTCAGACCTGAACCTCCAAGTAAAGGCAATAACAAGGTCAGCTTTCTATCACCTGAGGAACATTTCTAGGATTAAAGGAGACCTAGAAAAACTAATCCATGCATTTATCTCTGGCCGCCTTGATTTCTGTAACAGTATCTTCAAAGGTCTATCTAAAAAATCAATCAGACAGCTGCAGCTGATCCAGAACGCTGCTACTCGTGTTCTCATTAGAACCAGGAAAGTAGAACACATCACCCCAGTTCTAAATACCTTACACTAGCTCCCTGTAGCTCAGGGAATAGACTTCAAAGTGCTTTTATTAGTCTATATATCATTGAACGGGTTAGCACCAGAGTACATTAGAGATCTGCTATCACAGTACAAACCATCCAGATCACTCAGGTCCTCCAGCTCTAGTTTACTGATCGTCCCTAGAACCAGAACCAGAACCAGAACCAAACATGGGGAAGCAGCTTTCAGTTTCTATGCTCCTCATATCTGGAACAAACTGTCAGACGAATGCAAAACTAGAGAGACACTGAACTCTTTTCAATCCAAAAAAAACAAAAATCTATTTAGACATGCCTACGAGTAATCGATACTATTATTGCCAATACTACCAGTACATGTTTTTATCTTAAATTGTTGATTTTAATCAAATGCCATTGTTCGTTTATGCTTTCTCTTAGTAATTTTATTTTTTTATTTGTCATATTTCTGTAATCATTTAAATCACCTTGGATTGTCTTGTGTTGAAAGTGGGCTTTACAAATAAAATTTTATTGCCTTGCCTTCCCTCTGTATGGGGAACATGACACTGAGCAACTGGACAGACACAGATAACCACACATTTATCCTTAAACTTCTTTCCATGCCTGGAAGCATCTGTAACAGTAAGAGCAACACATAGTCAGACACACCTCTTATGGAACACCAAAGTACTCAAAATGAAATTAAATAAAACCTTATGATATAAGATATATGATCTACATGAAGGGTTAGGGTTATTAGACAAATATATTATGTGACAATGAAATAGTGAAAAAACTAAATTCAACTGAAAGTTGAAGCTCATTATTATGAAATATTTTTATCACATATATTTATATATATCTTTTTTTAAATGCCTGTATTAATATACATTAAAACATCAAAACAATAAAAACATAATTAAATTGTAAACATTTTTTTACAATACATTTGATTTTTCAGTCATTTGAATTTAATTTAATTAGTTATGGGTTACAAACCGTAATAAATCCGCTTTTATTTCATTTTTTCCCCAATTCAAAGGGCCATTTATCAAATGACCGAGATGATCAGCCAATTACAGTCAGTGTATGGGAACTGTATGCTCATTGGCTGGTGCTTCAACATCTCTTCAACATTTTTTTAAAAGAAAAAAGAAAAATATTTCACAATAATAAGCTTAAAATTCCATGTGAATTTTTTTTCCACAATTTTGTTGTCAGTGTATACATTTTGTCTAATATTTATTCATGTAATCATTTATATCATAATGTTTTATTTATTTATTTTATTTTTAGCACTTTGCCGTTCCATACTCTATACTTGCACGCAAACAATGCACTCTATCATTCAGTCTGGTATACACATGTCCATCCACATGTTCAGCCATACCTCATCAGGGAGACAAAGCCTTTCTTCTGGGCTCCAAAGTGACGTCAAGCTGAGTCATCAACACCCCCCCGATGGGTTTCATTCACATGGCTTGCAGGGCATACATAAGGAAGGACGATGATAGCAATCAAGTCGATTAGGACAGTCGTGCATTTACAAAGTGGTTGACACCTACAGTGTGACAGAAGGAGAGAAGGAGGGTGGTGAACCCGGGAGGCTTTTTGTCATGAATTTCCTGTCATGCAGTGAGTAGGAAAATTCACTCAGTTTGGTGCGAAAGGAAGGCGAAAAGTCTGAGATGGAGGAACTGCACAGAAACATCCCAATACTTTGCCTTTCCTGCAAAGCAGTAAGATAAAGGAGGGAAGTGGTAAAACACAGTTTTGTTTAAAGGAAAGGCAAGAGAAATGACACAATACTGCAGATTATTTATTCATCGTTATCTGTCGACGTGCACATGGACACAGCTCATTTGCAGAACGTGTTTTCCTGCTGGTCGTTGCATGCTCACTTCAAACAAACATCAGGCATCAGGACAAACGCCTACCCACGGATGGGACTGATTTGTCATGCTGTGACGTATGACATGCCGATCATCACAAATCCGATGCTACAAAGCGGAGTACGTGCGCAGACGTATTTAGATGGGATGTTGGAAGAATGAAGAAACGGATTTAACAGGGAATTTGTGTTAGGACCAACGTAGCCAGAGGATCAGTGGGAGCACAAATCTGATCCAGCAGTTATTAAAGATACTCCATGGGATGTTTCCATCTATTTGATTATTACCATGATCATTTTCCAGACATCTGATCTGTAACAAAGATGAACTGGATATCTTAGACTTTGTGTTCTTCATCAGTAAAATCAATAAGTTATTCTGCATTCCTGAAGGTTTGCAACAGCAACAGAACAATCATTCGGATGTGAAGCTGAAGCTCTACGCTCTAGAAATTTCTGTCCCTTTTATACTCAAAACAAAGAGAAGAATGACTCATCTAAAAGCTCGTTGTTCTGTGATAAGAATATTCCCCTCTTAATATCTCCTCCTAATCTCATTTATAAAGCTTGCTTATGCATAAAACGGGATCTGAAATCTGCATATGCCATTTTCTATGTTAAGTTTGGGATTTTAGAAAAAAACCAATGCTGGAAAAATGATCACAAGTTGAGGCACACTAAGGATCTTGCTTATGCACATTTTGGACATGGAGGACACTGGCAGCTCAGCCAGTGAGATGGAAAAATAGTAAATTTAAGAATCATTTTCAAACTTGTAGATTCTTGCACAAGCATAAACACGCAACCAACAGTCAGCCCCCAACCCCATATCTTAACTGAGAATTAAAGTGAAAATCTGAATAAAAATATGTTGCATTTCAGAATTATGTTATAGTATCATGATACAGTATGTAAATCTTCAGATTATCCTATAAAGCATCTGCACTTTTTGGTGCATTAATTGTTTGAAGTACAAATATAAATACTGCAGTGACACTACAGCATAATGGTGCAAAACCGATGCGCTGGCACTCATTGAAGTTCAGCTACTGGAATCATCTGGATCGGAGGAGCCAATGTAGCTTCCCTACAGGAGTCATATTAGATCCCTGAGATCTATGTGCAGAACTGGGCCCAGTGTTATATCTACCTACCTTCTGGAACCGTGCACCCCCATTTCTGCTCTTTGTTTTAATATCAGCCATGCTGCTGTATCAACGCTGTCACTCACAGATCGTCCATTTATTAGAATAAACCATTGGATGTATTGAATGGATGACACTGCTAGAAAGTAGACTTAAAACGCACCTTTCTCGTCAGGCTTTAAATATTTAGAAGTGCTGAAACTTATTAAGTATTTTAATCTTTTTACTCTTGTTACAGGTTTTCTTATTGCTAACTTTGGCAGAGTAAAGCTCTATTGTCTCTGGTAGTTTAGCTTAGATAAGACTGGCAGACTTATCTAAGCTAAACTACGTCCCACTTTTAAAAAAAGTGGAAGATGATCTGGCAAGATGGAAATCCCTTCCAATATCACTTATTGGAAGGGTAGCTACAATAAAAATGATGGTTTTGCCTAGAATCAATTATTTATTCTCAATGATCCCAAGCAAACCATCACCTGATTGGTTTAGATCTCTGGACTCTTCTGTTTCTAAATTTCTTTGGAAAGATAAACCCCCACGTATCAGCTTAAAAACACTACAGAAGTCCAAAGATAAAGGAGGTCTAGACCTACCAAACTTTCGTCATTATTTCTTAGCCAACAGACTCCAATACACATCAAGATGGGTAAAACACAGTTATATCGATGAGTGCTGGGTAGATGTAGAACAGACACTATGCAATAAGATAAAACTTTCAGATCTACCTTTTGTTAGCTCAAATATAAAACAAAATGTTTCAAAAGTATAAATATCAGCTCCTCTCTGACAGCTTGGTGGGAATTTCTTAAAAGGACAAAGACCTCACTAGTCCCATGCAGGCGTACACCCATCTGGAATAACCCGGATATCTTACAAAAAAAATGCATGATTAACTTTCCAGGCTGGAGTTGTAAAGGAATTGAATACCTGGAGCATATATTTGATGGAACAGACTTTATCCCCTTTAATACATTGGTTACACAATTCGGAATTAACAAGAATAAATTCTTAGAATACCAACAAATTAAATCAATTATAAAAAATAAATTTAGGCTCAATACAGTTGATTTACAAATTCCAGGAAAAGTTTTAGACTTCCTTAATCTTAACCCTCCCAAACTGCTATCTAAAATATACAAAACATTAAATAGAATAGATGAATCAATAGCCCTTCCTATTTCAAAATGGGAGATGGACTTGTCCATCTCAATAGACCAAAACCTCTGGTCTCAAATTTCATTAAGAACCTTCAAATTTCTTAAGAATCCTAATCTACGATTAATACAATATAAAATCCTTCATAGAGTGCATTATACAGGGCAACGGATGTTCAAGATGGGTTATACGCCGTCTGATACCTGTTTACAATGTACAAGCAATCTACCAGACAATTATATTCATGCTCTTTGGTTCTGCCCACCTGTTAAGAAATATTGGTACCAGATATGTGAAGATCTATCAAAGTGTCTGAAATGTAATATCACACCTGCTCCCAGAGTTTGCTTGCTGGGAAATATAGATGAAGTTACCATGGATACAAAGTCTATGCAATTATTTTACATCGCCTTATGCATCGCTAAGAAAAATATCCTCTTGAACTGGAAAAATAAAAATACTCTGAATATTAATCAATATAGAGATCTCCTTCTGGATTACATTGGTTTAGAAACGGCATCTGCCTCCACATCTGATCAATCTTTCTGGTCACCCTTGATCAGTTCCATCACCTAGTGGGGTCGGGCCCTTGATTCCGTTCTGTGGGACACGGTTGCCGATGTGGAGCTTAAGGGTTGGTGGTGACTGCGGGGAGGTCCTTGGGGGTGGGTCCGCTTGCGGTTCGGCGATAGGTGCCGAGACCCTCGCCTGGGGTGGGACTTTGGGGTCTTTGTGTGGTGACTCCTAGTGGCTGCATGCGGCGCCTTAGAGGGGTCGTGCTGGCGGACACGGGTTACTGGCCTGGTGCTGTGCTGCTCTGGGGGGGTCTGGACTGGGCCTGGGGCTCGGGGTTCTGGGGCGGCGCGCCCCCCGGCTGGGGCCCTGGCGGGGCTTGGCCGGGGGGGGGCGCTGCCGTCGGTGCCGGCTGGGGGGGGGCTGTGGTCGGCCGGTGGTTGGCGGGCGCTGCTGCCCTTTCCATCTCCCCGGGCTGGTTCCTGTCGCTTGCTCCCCGGTGGCCGCTTGCCGCGTCCGGGCGTCGGCGAGAGGCCGTGGCGGGTGGCCGGCGTCTCCGGGCCCGATCGGCTATATTGACACTGGACATGGCTCCTGGGTCTTGGTCTTAGCCCTCGCGGGGGTGCTGGGGTGGGGGGCTCTGGCCGGTGTTGGTCGGCCTCCACGGTGACTGACCAGTTGGTGGGGTGTGGGCTGGTGGGTGGACGTGCTGGGTTCTGTTGCCACCCGGCCCCCCCGTTGTGGGGGCCTCGCCTGTGGTGCCGGCACCCACTGGTTAAACGCATCTAGACACTGAGGGCCCGGGGGGGAGATGGGGGTACCCGGCAGTATTCCCATGTCCCCCGCCTCTGTTTTAAGTGCACATTAGAACAACACGCAACAACACAACATTGAGCTGGGGGAGAGAGGCTGGGGGGTCTTTCCACACCCCTGTTCGTTGGACCATCAGGGGTCGGAGCCCGGATAGAACATCACGCCGTCTGGTCGGGGTCCTGGGCTGGTGGGCTGCTCTTGCCGGTGTGGGGCCTTGGCGGTCTACTTGTCCCCGTCCTGGTGGGCAAAGGGGTCTGTCTCCTGGGTGCAGGGGCAGGGTTCTCTACTGGGGCGTCTGTCCCTGGAACTGGGAGTATGGAGTATAGTGTACGTATGTGGGGTATGAATGAGGGTATAGCGTCCTTTTTTCGTATGTCCTGTATTTGTAAGAATGTGTACACATGAGAGGGAGGGTACGTATGAGTGTCTCTGTCTGTCTATGTCTACCTGTCAGGTTGGGTGTTTGGCTGCTCTCTGGCCTGATGCATCTTCTTCCCTCCCCGTCACTCCCCGTCGGTGATGGTTGCTCCTGCCCGCTGGTTGATGATGACTCTCGATGCATGGGGCTGGGGGTCCCGGTTGCGGCCCGGCTCGGTCCTGGTGCATGTCGGGCGGGTCCTGGGTGGTCCGGTGTGTCGGGCGGCCGCTGTTTCGGGCCGATGTCCTCCTTGGATTGACTGGGGCACCTCTTATGGGGGTGCCGGGGTTGTAGAATAGGTTGGTGCCGTCCGGTGGATCGGTGGGGACCGTGCCTGGCGCCCAGTCCTCCTGCCGGTTCCAGGACTTCAGCTGGCTGGTCTGTTCGCCTGGTGGGGCTGTCCGGCATTGGCTGGGCCCCTGATCTTGGCGCCCCACGTGGGGCGGGATCTGGACCCTGGAGCTGGAAGATCTGGATGTCCAGGTGCCGGCTGGGCGCGGCCTGGGGAGGGCGTACATCCGCTGTGGCTCTTGCTGTGGCTCCCTGGCGTGTGGATGTGTGGAGGCGGGCCGGGTTGTTGGCGGTGGGTACTGGTCCGGGGTGGCGGCGGCGTGTGTTGTCCGTCGGTTGGCTGCGGGTCCTCCTTGCCTGCGGCGGCGGCGGGGGACCCTTGTCGGCTGGTCCCTGGTTGGGGCCCTGCTGGGGGGTGGGGTGCCCCTGGTCCCCGTGGCCTCCGGTTCCTGGTCCGGGCCCGCCCTGGCGTAGCCGGTTACCGGCGGAGCCCGTGGGCTCGTCACTGCGATCTCTCGGGCCCCAGCATCGCGGCTGGTGGGTGCTCCCCTGGGGCTTCCATCTGTTCCCCTCTTGGCGGGTGATCGACCCTGCGCTGATCCGCCTGTGGACTCTGTACTCTGTGGGACGCTGGATGCATACATCTCTTGCCTCCTCCATGTCTGTGCCGATTCCTGTAGGACGGATTGACGGTTCCTTACACCAGCTATCAATCACTTGCATGGGGAAACCTTATTCCGACCTGCATGCTCGCACACACATAGGTGTGGGGACATAGGTGAGGACGGACATATCTTAAGCTGAGGTTATCATCATTAGTTAGTTGTTCACAGGAGCTTACCAGAAACATTTGTATTATGTTCATTAATCAATGCTTGTGTGTAGTGAATGTGTAATTCTTTGTTTATTCTACCAGATCCGAACTATTGGTTTGGTTCTGTACAGTTTGTTGTTTTTGTTTTGTATTACTGTTTCTCTGCCGTCCGGCAGAGGTGGAGGACTGGGATGTTTTCTTGTGTTCTTTATTTGCCTCCCTGTCTTGTGTCGTCGGTTCGCCCCTCTGTTGGTCCGGTTTCTTTTCTTCACCTTCTTCCTTTCTCCCTTCTTGTCTCAGTTTAATGTCCATGACGTCAGGAAATTGAACCCACAGTAATCACTAATAAAGATTTTTCATACATATACATCAAGTGGCGTACTGTAATACTCTGCTTGGGAAAGTAAAACTGTTGGGCTTGTACTTGGTACTCAGACACCAATTCTGAGTAGCATACTGCTAGACAGGACACGTTAAAAAAAAAAAAAAAGAAAAAAAGCTCTATTTAGATAAAAATTGATTGAAATAAAATGGTTTTCCACGCCTCCACATTGCACCTGCACCGCCTCTTAGGTGCCACGGTTACCTGTAAAACACCCCATATCAACCAGCTTAAAGTGCAACTCACCCCGGATTCACTTTTTTATAGTATCTAATTGATAGAGTTTTTAGGAAACCTTTTGTTTTATCTTATCATATAATATGTGCATGTATGAGTGTCAGTTTTTCTCCATCCTGTAGAAGTGTGAAGTCTTTCATCTCTGAAGAGGAAGGTGCTTTATCACACCCTTTGTGCTGCTCTGTGATGAAACATTTGTTCTTTTGAAACCTTTGGTTCTTTATCTATTCATGCAGGAATGTAACCACTCCCTGTTTGCTGAATAAAATAAAGTTGCATCAGGCTGAGACCTTTGGAGTTGAGCATAGACACCATGGTGTTAACAGACAAAGGTCATGCTCTGAGTGACAAACCCCGTCTCTAGTAGTGCTGTCTAGATGCTGTTTTTTTGTGGGGATATTTTAATAAATTTTAGTGAAAATATAAATTTTCTCCAAAAAAAACAACAAAATTTAGTGTGGTGCCCTCTTCAGGTTAAAACTTTACTGCACTTGAACTTTACTCGGGCATTGCAACTGGTTCAGCCTTCCTGCCTCTGTGGAGTAAAAAACAAGCCCAGTCTCTGCTACATCTCTGTAGCGAGTTGAAGTTGGAATACCTACAAAGTGTTGACGCAGCCAGCCCCTCCCACTCCTCAGTCCGCCATGCAACACCTCCTTTAAGAGCATTTTTCAGACAAGAAATGTAGACAGAGTTAGGCTCTGATGGGGGGGGGGGTGCTTTTTAAGTCAATGCAGAATAATTAAATGTAAGTTAATATGTTAACTTAGGTTCGTGAGCTGGACCACGCCTCATATTCAGTATTCTCTCACTAATCTACTCGGATCCGACTCACCTGGCATCTCACACCTGAATTCCATTCCTAATTACTCTGTGATCTATTTAAACCCGAGCACCTAGCCATCAGCGTCGCTCAGACTGTGGTCTCGTAAACCCCACCCTCCCTCCCGCTGATCCTTTATCTCGTCTCAGTATTACATCCCCATTTTACTATTCCCTCATCCCTTCATCCGCTCCCTCATCCCTTCATTCCCTCATCCCCTCCCTCATCCCTTCCCTCATCCCTTCATCCTTTTCATCCCATCGTCCCCTCATCTCCTCCGTCATTCCCTCTCTCAACCCCTCCCTCATTCCTCATCCCTTCATCCCCTCTCATCCCCTCATCCCCTTCATCCCCTCATCCCTTCATCCCCTCCCTCATCCCATCATCCCCTCCCTCATCCCTTCATCCCTTCATCCCCTCTCTCATCCCTTCATCCCCTTATCTGCTTTTTCAAAGTTCCAGCACTATTCCAGCAATATCCGTTTCTTTCAGGTTCTTCGTCTGGGGGGGTCCTGAGCAGGCTCGAGAAGAAGACCGACTTCCAAAGACTGCACCCCCACACAGAGTCTACAAGCCTACATCAGTGCATCCTTCCAGACACATCATCTATCTAACCTTTGTCAATAAATGAACTAATCAAAACTAATCTAATCTCCGTAGGCGTGGTCCATGCTAATGAAATATATTGTGCTTAGCTATTAAGGATAGCTTAATAAGGACCCTACTCTAAGGACACGGCTTGCTTATACACAAAACTGGGTCTGAAAACTTTGTAAGCCAGGTCAAGCACAAGAGGTGAGCCAGGAGGAGCTGGAGCACAGTTGCTGGTGGAGATCCTTTCACCAGTAGTCCACGTAATTCTTTCTTGAAAGGCTAGTTTATCCAATATGGTCTTTTGGTGGTTTTAAAACAAGGAGGTGTAGAGCATTGGCATAGCCACGGGTGTGCCAGTGCCACCCACAGAGCCAGGTGGGACACCAAAAAACTGAATGTATTTATATATCAGGGTTTTTCCTGCTTTCAAATTTGCGTGGCGGACGCCTCCAGCTAATTTAGTGCCGCCCCAGCCTGATATCACTCTTCCCCCAGCTATATGGATGTTATTTTAACTGCAGTTGTAGCGTTGCGCCACTATGGGGGGCACTGTATGAGCAGCAGTGCACCGGATAGAGCTGGATTAACTACAGAAAAAGAAGATCAGATCATGTTTGGGTTTTTTCCATAGAGTGTAAATTTTTTTTTTTTTCGCTAGTTGGTGCTATCTGCATTCCAATTTTACCCCGGCTCTTCAACCAGGTAAATATTGTTTTGTTTTTTGCATCTAAGTATATCATGTTTATTTTTTTTAAATCCTCCATATCAGAGTAATGTTAATGGTTTTTAGCGCTGCAGATATGGCTGGGAAAATCGGCCACTACTTTAAAAAAGCGACCTTGCGGGACGCAGAGTCCAGGTGAAACAGTCCCCTTGTTCCAGTGCCATTCACCAATATTGTCATTCCATGCATTCATTCATCCTTCTTCTTCTGCTTATCGGGTGGGGTCGCGGGGGCAGTAGCTTAAGCAGGGAGAAGACTCCCTCTCCCCGGCCACTTGGGCCAACTCCTCCGGAGGAATCCGAGGCGCTACTCTGAGCCCCCTCCGGATGACCGAGCTTCTCACCCTATCTCTAAGGGAGAGCCCAGCCACCCTACGGAGGAAACTCATTTCAGCCGCCTGTATCCGTATTCTCATTCCATTCAATAAAATTATTTAACTCTTCAACATGTGTCCTTGTGGTATTTTGCATATGGGTCAAAATAATTAATCCAAACAAAACAGAAATAAGCTCGCTTGAATTAGCCGAACAGTTCAAGCGAGGCTTATTCAACTCCACGGATGAAGCTCAGGTAGATTAAATCCCCATGTATTCAAGCATGGTTTTACACCTAGTTTATACTTCTCCATCAGCTGAGGTGTGGGCACATGCAGCGCCAGTTTATTTCAACGATGTGACCAATGAACAAAGACAGACGGAGTAGAGCCCACTTTTGTCAAACAAAATCCTTGTTTCTCTTAATACCACCTTGTCTCTTGAGTTAAATTGAATCATACTTATATTTAAACATCTTTACAAACTTCATTTTTTCACGTTGATTGAAGTCATATATCACATGCATAAGGCCGTCATATTATCCGCAATTGTTGTTCTGAGGGAATTCTTTGGCTTGCTTTGCTTTGCAGCTTTGGAAGCTCCCAAAAGCATCCATAAGTATAATAAAAAAATAAATTGAAATTAATTTCCCATTTTTCTCTTGTGTAAAGTAAAAGCACATACACTGCTCTGCTTCCAAACTTTTAATCACAGAGAGATAAAGGATCCTTTTCCTTTTGCTTTAATACAGTTTGCTTTTCTACCCGTCTCTTGTCATGCTTCTCCAAACTGATTACTGAACTGATTACAAACTGATGTGTTTCGCACAAAGCAGATGGCATTCTACAATGATAAGAAAACTGACTATGAAAATGAGAAAAAGAATAGTCAAAAGTGAGTAGTTAAATTAGACAGATTGTGAACCTACATGCAGCTGGCCTCTGGAAATCCCGACTCCTCGGATCTGCCTCCAGTGACATAATTATGTCTTCTGCATCCACTCACTGTTCCTCCCTCAACTCCCTCTCCAGAGCTCTTAACCGTGAGTATATTTCACTCTGCTCATCTTTCTGGTTTTGTTTCCCTTAAGACTCCTTCTTTTTTGCATCCTGTCCTCATCCCTAACTTTTTTTCCTCCATGTATGTTTTGCTTTTTCCCAGTGGAGAGAGGTACACAGAATAAGACATGCTGTTCACTTTGTCAAAACCTAGAAGCTTTTGTTGAAACTTTTATGGTCTGAGTTATTTTAAAGCACAGGTTTGAGTGTAGGGAAATGTTTCACAGTTTTATTGACGGCTTTCCTGTTCTTAGTGCAAGGCTTCACAATCAAAGGAGTTTTTGTCGAATGCATATTCAGACAAGAGGCCTAAGGAACAAATTTACCATGGCTGAGAGGTGCAAACCACATTTGCATCCCAAAAAGCATATTTATAAACTCAAAAATAAAATTACACTTCAGAAAACAACTTTGCAAAAAAAAAAATATATATCTAAAAACAAAAAACAATTTCAAAAAAAGCTCATGGACAAATTCAAGAATAAATGTATAGAAAACACAATGACAACACCAAACAAATGTAAAAGTAAAAAACAAACAAAATTACATTTAAGAAAAAACTGGTACAAGTGCCAAGACAAGTATGCAACTGTCAAACAAAAATTCAAATCCTGAAACAGTTTCATGTCAGTTCTTGGCAGCTAGGGATTATCCAAATTGCCGGAAGTGTTGTCACTATAGTAAGTACGTTTCAGCAAGTTTGCAAATTTTTTGAGCAAAGTTCTCTGTCCCTGAAATATTGGTTCACAGCACTGCTGATAGAAGATAACACCATAGTTGTGTTAAGTTAGTTGGTTTAGTTTTTTTTATCTATGCCTCCCGGCATACAGATCATTTCATGTCTCCAGCAATATTTATAACTGATGGTTTTGTGCTAACCACTTTTAAAACCCACATGTGGAATTTCTTACCAAGGCAGATCTATCATCCACATGTGCTTCCAGCATAATTTCCACATAATGGATATTTTACTGACTTTTATTTAAATTACTCCATTCTACTTTGTAATACAGCTCTCTTTCTGCACAGATGCTGCAGCATTATTTGCAGTGGACATGCCAATGTTTTAAAATAATTGCAGTCCAATGCAACAGCTGTTCCAAGATTAAGGGCATCAAGAATTAAGGGCATGAAAACTATCTATAAACACATAATGTATGGAATTACTGTATGTACTTAAACAAAAGGGTGAAATAACTGAATACATGTGTTATATTTTAGATTCTTTAAAGTAGCCACCCTTTTGCTCTGATTACTGCTTTGTATTGGCCCTTTTGCCTTCACTCTGTGGTTCAGCTCACCCTAAATCACCTCGATTGGCTTCAGGTTCCGGTGACTACATAATTCCATATGTGTTCATTCTTGGTGTGATGCCTTCAGTGAGAATCAACAATGTCAATAGTCATGAAAAGAAAGAGAACGCACTGAATGAGAAGGTGTGTCCAAACTTCTGGCCTCTACTGTAGTTTGTGGAGAGAGCATTCCAAAATACTTCCCCAACTTTGAGCTGACAACGGAAAATATCTCAAACGCTGATTTAATGTAAAATAACATAGGCTAAATTTATTTTGTCTTTAATTTCTCTGGAATATTGCTCAACTTTACTTGATGCAGAGATTACTGTACAGAAACAAAATGTTGTCCAGTTCCTGGCTTTAAACTGCATTCACTCTTCATAAATCGCAATTCCAGCTGCAGAAAAGTCTCTCTCTGGCAGATCTAGATGGCTAGATGGCGAAAGTACTCTGCCTTTCAGCGCGATGTTAGGAAATAGTTTCATATGGTCTTTCAACTCACACAATACATTAACATGATCCTGCTGGTTCATAGCCGGTGTCTGCTTGGCTGGGCCTGGGTAGACCGCTGAATAGGTTGGCCAGTGCCCTATGCCGATGTTTGCCTTTCAGCACTGTTGATGCATCGCATCTTTTGTGAGGGGGGCTGTTTGGGGTCATGGGCAATGGCACACTGGTGCTGTTCCTGAAAGGGGAACGGCAACGGGTTGGACCTGTGGCCGTGCTCTCCTTGGACAGGGGGTTGGACTCCGCTTTTGCGTTTTGGGTGTCATGGGACCCTATGGCCATGTACTTGGGGTGTGATGGAGGTAGATGGCTTCACTGTGGTCACTGTGAGCTTTCTGGAGCTGTCAGTCGGTCATTCCATTGTTCAAATACTTATTTCACTCAATGAAATGCAAATCAGTTTCTATCTTTTATTTAAGGTTAGTTTTCAATTTTCCTTTTGATATGCTATCTGTAACTGTTAAAATAAACCTACCATTAAAGGGGCTATATCATGAAAATCAAGTTTTTGGAGTTTTCAACCATCTGGTAAAGCAATTTTCTGATAAATAAAACCCCACCAGAGTGTTTTTTTGCTTAATTCACGCATGTCTGAGTAATCCTCCTGAATTCTGCTCTCTGAGCAGCTGCCCCTCCCTCTCCTAGAAGACGGCTGAGTGTTCAAGTAGTGACATCACTAGTAGAAAGTTGAGTGCTAGAGGTGTCTGCAACGCCCCTGCAGGCAGAACGGCTTACCTCTGCTAGAGTTCCAAACACACCCTCCTCATTCTCACAGCTCATTGCTGCTTTGGTTTTTGGCAGGTTAAAACACTTTATTTTTTATTTTTTACCTTCTCTGTGAAAACGCCTGTTTGGCTGCAGGGATTACAGGATTTTAGTCAACATTCCTAAAGAACAGCAGCTGGATCAAAGAACAAAGACGCCTAATGGACAGAGAAGTAAGTGGCTACATGCTAATGTGTGTTAGCCATTTATCATGCTGCTTATGTGATCTTATAAAACCATTGGGTGGTTAATTAATTTATCTGTAACATCTCAGAATGTTCAGTAAACGGGTGCAAACAACACCCACAGCTTTTTTATATACTGGGCTGGAAAGATCTGCTTAGTGGATGCAGCCGTATTGGTCTGGGCTCTGTCTAAAGTCTGGAGATTTAGCAAATGAAATAAGCTTTATTGAATTTTTGAAACTTTATTAAATAATAAAATAAACAAAATGTCTGAGCCCTTAATATAACAGAGTTTCATTCATTTCAAATTCACTGTCAGAATACTGTTTGAGATGAAGCTCAGCACTGTTTCTCTCAGTCTGAGCTGCTGCTGCTCTGCATGGAAGAGGAGTGCAGCCTGCGCGGGTGGTGGTGGGTGGTTGGTAGGAGCCGCGTTTTTTAGAGAAACGAGCCGTTTTACTTTGTGATTCAACATAACTACAGGATCCAAGTTAAATTTGAGGACCAATTAATACTGTATAAAACCAACGGTAACATTTTATCATATATATGTCTATCCCAGAAGTTGAAACCTGTAAAATAGCATGATATAGTCCATTTAAAAATGATACGGTTCGGAGACTTTTAAATTCTTTATCATTGGACAAACTTACAAAATGACTGAGGGGTCAAATAATTATTTTCCCCACTGTATATTGTATTCGATGTGTGACTGGGAGCCAGTGTAATTGCTGCAGGACAGGTGTAATGTAATGGGTGGATGGGATTCTTGTTATGATAGGTGCTGCTGATGTGTCAGTGCTGTGGTTTTTCTGTTTAGTCTAGGAAGAACTAGAGTTTTGAATATTTTTATGTAACCTTGTTTGTAAATGTTTTAATGCAAATATGTGTTTTATTTCAGTGTAAAGTACCTTGTCTTTTACCCCAGGTAATGGTTTATCCCAATTAGAGTACCTGTGTATATATTGGCTGTCTTCCCATTGTATGGTTGGTATGGTTGGTGATGCTAAAGTGCCACAAGAAGAATAAAAATGAAAAAGAAGCTCCTGTCGTTGTCCTGACCATTTTGTCACAAGCTGTCTGTTGGGTCCCCACCTCAATGGCCGTTTCCAGTACTGAAGAAGTTACGGTAAGTAAAGAAAAGTTGATGAGCTTAAGTATGGTTTTAGAGAGGATTCTGCGCAAAGTTTTATAAATGAGACCCCAGGAAAGCGGGAGGCGCTAACTTTGTCTCTGTCTACCGTTGCAACGTAGTTTCATGTTTACTTTTGTTTTTTTCCTCAGCTTGGGAACGCGTTGCCCCCTCAAGGAGCATTGGACTATGCTGTGAAGCTTTTTACTAGAAGTGCAGCTCATTGAATACTTTAAAAACGTATGGAAACAAACACAGCACATGTTTTGCTTTGTCTTCACACCTCATTGTGTTCAAAATTGCCAGAAGATGATATTAGATCAAATCCTTTCAATATAAAGCATGTAGTGCCCAGAGGCTGCATTAACTACTGATTACAGCGACTACAGAGCACCGTTCTGATGAAAGGATCCCTAGCTGAACTGACCAATCACAGGGATACGCTATTCATTGGCGGATAGTTAAAAAATTTGGCTGAACTCCATCCGTCCTTGCGTAGCGGACGGAGAGCCCTTGCGTCGACGAATAATGGCCCTGCGTTAGTTCGTCTCAGTCAAAACAGAGAGGTATAAACTAGGCTTAACTGATGCCGATATGAGTAGAACGGTACCGGCCCTGATACCCAATACCAGTATCGGTGCATCCCTAGTTCCAATTGACATTAAACTTTTTTTGTCAGTGTACATTGACCTTTTGTATTGAAATTTCGTTGACAGATATACGAATGAAAACTTAAATTATTGAAAGCATGCATACATGTGCTCCAGAATATTCCTTGTCGTTGATGCATTGGCATGTGTTAACGATGTGATGGAATAGGGAGAGGACAGGCAGTGGTGTGAATAATCCTTTCCTGTCACTTTAGCTAAAAACTCAAACTGTGCACTTAACCAGAGTGAACCTGGACAGTAAAAAGAAGGTAATTTAGACCATTTGTAAAACAGGAAATACCAAGAGATCTGTGGAGAAGACAAAGTTAAGGGGAGATTAGACTAATAGAGATTATGGTAAAAATAGACTGTTGCTGTTTAGAAAGAAAATGACAAGGGTTTATAAGAAAGAAAGGGACAGAGGACAAAAAATATGGGTAGCAAAGATGAGTAGAAGAGACAACAAAAAAGGACAAGGCAGGAGGTGTCACACGCAGTGCTTTACTTGTGCCAGAGCAAGTGTGTGCGTTCATCCGTGTACGTGAGACAAGAGGGGGAAAGGTTGACAATCTTATGATGTTCTTAGGTGACATTTAGCTGACAGAGGCCATGCAACAGATGGGACAGGGGATTAGGGATGAAAGTGCGTGTCCTTATTTATGCCTGTGTGCATCAATGCGTGAGTGTTAGGCACGGGGACACCTTTGGTTTCAGAAGTGATGTGACACTAATTGCTTCAAAAGCCTGCCAGGTTCAAGTTTAACGTCATCATGTGGGCATCACGTCATCTGGCTATCTTGGACAAAGTCTCAGATGTGCAGCCTTTCAGATTGGTAAACTCTTGCCTCTGTTAAATTTTGACTCTTCGGTCATCCTCCCTCAGATAGAAACAAAATGAAAAGTTCAGAGGACACATATAAAGTAACAGGGCAGTTTAGTTCTTATTTTAAATGTCAGCTTCTTTATGCAGTTGTTTTTTATAAGGATGACATCCTTCCTAGGACTTTCTAAAATTATAAAGGAGACACTAAACAAAAAGGTCATATATACAGTGGAGCAAAAAAGCATTCGGCAGCCACAGATTGTGCAAGGTGTCCCAATTAAAAATATGACAGACAACTCTCAATGATGGGAGGTCTTTGCCCAAAATCTCAGGATAGATGGTCCCATTAATCTTTTCTTAATACGGGTCAGTCATCCTGTCCCCTTTGCAAAAAAGCAGCCCCAAAACGTAATGTTTCCATCACCACGCTTCACAGCAGGTATTGTGTTCTTGGGGATGCAACTCAGTATTCTTCCCTCTCCAAACACGGTGAGTGGTATGGTCTCCTCTAGCTGCCTGGCTGACTAGCTGGATGACTGGCAGTTTTATATGTATAGCATACTTTCAACAACAAGGTAATTCAAGGTGCCTTACATGATTCGGTGGTAAAGAAACCAAACATATGATAAAAGCATGGAAAGTAAAACAGCAATGAAGAATAAAACACAAAAAGCATAAAAAACTAAAAAAGATTAAAAAAAAACACATCACAGAAAGTAAAAAACAGCAATTAAGCATAAAACATATAATTTAATTAATTTACTCAAAGACCGCTATAAACAGATGAGTTTTTAGTTTTGATTTAAAGCAGCTCACCGTTTCAGGAGCTTTGCAGTCGTCAGGAAGTTTGTTCCAGATAAGAGGAGCATGGAAACTGAAAGGGATGTTTAGTAGACTAGAGTTGGAAGACCTGAGTGGTCTTGGGGCGGTCGGTATAATGACAGCAGGTCTTCAAAATATTTTGGAACTAAGCCATTCAATGATTTATAAATTAGTAGGAGTATTTTGAAGTCCTTTCTCTGAGCTACAGGGAGCCTTTAGAACGGGGGTGATGTGATCTACTTTCCTGGTTCTAGTGACGACACAAGCAGCTGCGTTCTGGATAAGCTGCAACTGTCTAATGGGTAGACTTTTGAAGACACTGTTGCAGTAATTGAGCCGACTAAAGATAAACGCATGATTGACTTTTTTGAGGTCCTGTTGCAACATTAGTCCTTTAAACCTAGCATTGCCGGCAGTAAGTTAGGCTCGTTTTCGGGGAGAGTTTGACTCCACCGAGGCTGCTCTTTGTTACGGATTCTGTTAATAACTTTAATGGAGAGGATTTCTAGCCTCAGCCAAGGCGTTGAAGGCCTCAGGGGCTTTGGTGGCCTCAGGATCGGGTCTCTGCTTTTTGCAGATGACGTGGTCCAGTTGGCTTCATTGGAACATGACCTACCGATTTTGCTGTAGGGTTCGCTGGCCCAAGTAGCGAGAGAGAGGGAAGTCTGGGTCTCTTTGCTAAAGCTGCTGCCCGTGTGACTTGATCTCGGAAAAACAGATGATGGATGGACGGAAGAATGGATGATCTTCTTTAATGTTTGCTGTAGAAGACTTTGAAAAGCCAGTGAAAAGTGAAATTCACAGGTGGGAATATAATTTTGAGGTCTGCCTTACAACACATAGTTGTGGAAGACTTCATATAATTGAAAGGATTAATGAAGACACGTACATGTACTATGACATTTGTACAGAATCTGAAGAAGAAATCAGCAAGGATTCCCAAAAAACACAGCCAAGGACACTGGCACAATGTATGTAAACTTTTGAAATTGAAGAAAATAAACAAATATATAGAAAAAAAAATCACCATGAACAAAGAAATACTTTTTGTAACTTAAGTGACCTATAACAGGAAACGTTAAGTTGGTTTCATATCAGAAAGTATGGTAAAAAAAAAGTCTGTGTGTATTTATATACTGTTTCAATAACTGGTTTTACGAGTATTGTCTGCGCTTAAGTATTGGAAATTTATTGGCCGTTAATTAAATTTTTTTTTTTAAACTTTCTGCATTACAGTTATCACAAGTGATTAAAAATTTGCTTAGAAAAATAACTGAAAACTCTCATTTGTGTCATTCATACAATAGACCAAGATTAACCGTGTGTTCCGAAATGAAATGAATGATTTCAAATCACAAACACTGCATATTTAAATTACATTCGAAGCTATTTCTCCAGCCTGCAATTGAGGAAAAGCAAAGTTTTGTTAAAACAACAAAAACAAATTGTATAGTTTGTGGTTACTGTGCAGAAAAATTCTTTTAACAGTTTAGAATCATGCTTCAGAAGAGGACTGAGCATTGGAAAAAAACAAACTTCATAACACTGTTGTTAGTTTTAAATCCGCCATGCTGATACCAATAAAAATAATGTACTGCTGTGAATGTCAGTCTCTCTAAATGCATGATGCAACCAATTATGTTGAAACCTTTCAAAACAACCCCCAGCTGGCACGTTGCATTCTAATTTCCTTGAAAAAAGCTGTAAACTACTGACAGCCTATCAATTTTTCGAAGAGATCTGACATTTTCGTTCAGTTCCTCACTGCTTAAGAAGAATATAGGTTTGTGCTGTGTACATATAGATCCTCCAGGGAGCAAACAAATGTTTTTTGCCAGACAACAACAAACAAGTCGTAAAAAGTTGTGGTAAATGACAGTTGTGTTGAGAGAATGACATAGCTGGGGGGTATTCCATAAAGCGAGCTAACTCCCAAACAGTGGCGGATTTAGCAGGTTGGGGGCCGCAAGCCAACAAAGACATGGGGCCCTCTGCAGCTGTTGTTTGGAAACTTTTTTCTATTCTAAGTTACAAAAATGTCCTTTATGTAACTTCTTCTCTTGTCCAGTCCTTAAAGGGCATTAATGTCCAGAATTCAGATGTTTGGAACTGTATCTGAATGAAAAACCCATTTAACAGTTTTAAACATGTATTTTCCACATATAATAATATTAATTTCTGTAAAAGTATGTGCCAGGCAGCCATGTCTGTGACAAGGCAAGGCAAATATATTTGTATGGCACACTTTCAGCAACAAGCCAATTCAAGGTGACATGTTCAGCAGACCTTTCATGTTGTTTCAAAAGGGCTGCAAGTAGTGACAGCTGGAGAAAAATAATATTGGTTGAGCTGATATACCAATAGATTTACCTTCCTAGTATTACCATTTAAATTGGGAAAATAACTACAATAACTTAACATTCTTAATGCATGAATTAATAAAAGGGTAAATTATTAAAAGGGAAATACAGTAACTTTCAGAATGTTCAGTATTTAATAATTTAATTGATAGGCCATCATGATGTGATACAGTGCCGTGGAAACTGTAGCTAGGCGAGCTTTAAAACCGCCAGTACACTTTTTCAGAAGCACTCCATAGAGATTTCTACATCTGCTTCGGCTGTCGACTCGGTCTTGCTATTAGCCCGCAGGCCCCATGTCCAAAAGCAAAGAGTTTAAAACCGCCATATTTACTGTATGTTTGTTTATGCATTTAAGTTCACTTTATAGTTTCAGCACATTTCGTAGTGAGTTACTGCTGTGTTAAAGTGTGCATAATTTAGTTAAGTGATGTTTTCTGACTTAAATTAGTGCTAACCATTAGTTAATGCAGCTCTGTAGATCTTCACAATATTTGGTCATGAAGTGATACAGTGTGGTGTTGTGCCGAGATAGACATCCCCATGAGGAATTGTGTCCTCTGACGCGGATGGCTCACTCACTCACTAAAGCGGTGTCTGCTATTCTCCATTGTTTGATGGTTTATCAACTGACACACGGTTAGTTTGATGTTTTGTTGTTTTAGCTGGTGAGCTTGTAAAATCGTCAGTACACTTATGACAGTGACATTACGCCACAAGCCAATGAGAGGCCGACAGAGAGAAAAGATCGGCAAAATTAGAGTGCGTCTTAAATGCAGAATGACTAGAGAGCTGGGTCAGACTCTCTGATGCAGTACTTTGATGGTTTGAGTCTTAGTTGAAGAACAGGAAATAATTTGTGTCAATAGGCAGTTTTTCATCAGAACAGAAAGAAATCACATGCGAGGTAATGATATTTATTGCCTATGTATAATTGAACAACAATGTTTTCCTACAATACATTCCTTCTATATCTGTTAGGCATATCTTGACACTTTGTCCAGAGACATCAGGTGGTTTAGGAAGTGTGATCGAGAGGCACCAGATATCAGACATAGCAAGTCCAACATCAGACTGGGGTCATGGTTCAACCTGAACTCCAGTGGATGATGACTGAGTAAATTTAGCGACTGCATCCTGGCCTGTAAAGAAACAGAAATGTTAAAGAAAGGCTCCACTGTACTTGAACTATCATGTATTCATTCCAACAAGGCAATAACAAAATCAATAATTCAATGAAAATGAAGTAAAACAAATGTATTACACGCATTTGTTTTAGAGAAAATGCAAAAAACAGCAAAAAAAAAATACATTTGAACACCATGTTATTTAAATTACAAATTCCAGAGGATTAGAATTTATTTTATTTTATTTGTAGCATTTCTGCTATTTCATTCTGTTAACTAATTAAAAAACAAAATAAAATTACAAAAACACATTAAATATACAAAAAATATAATTTCACTCACAGACATGGATCTTCTCCACTTTGCCTGCTTATTTCAAAGTAAAATCCATCAATTTTTTTTTCAATATCCATTTTTTTCAATATCTACAACTTTTTCAATATCTACATGTTTTTCTTCACCTTTGTGTTGTGTAACTCAGTTTTCTAGCATGCCTGTCCCCTGAGCTGCAGATGCACTCGGGTGTCCCTAAACATATCTAAAACCACAGAAGCTTGTAAGTGCTCAGCCGTGCTTTGGTGTCTTGGTTAAACAGATAAAGTTGGGAAACCCAGTGTAACTCCAAACACCATACTGATCAGTTGCGAACAACAGGCATTCCCAGCAGTATAATTTGAAGCCTTTTTCTGAACCTATTAGCCATGGGTAGAGCTCATATTTTCTTTTCTGAAAATGATCGACACACCATTTTCCTTGCTGAGACAGGCCAGTTAACATAGGGGTCGGAGGGACCAAATCTACTGTATCTCTTCTCCACCTGTAGCCATCTTGTGTTAAAGAAATACACTGCTAGATGTCGGTAGATAACGAATTTTTGGGTTTTGTTCAGATATTTCTCAAAATTCGGGTATACTGGCTTTCAAGTGTGCTTATCCAATCACACAATGTGTACATGTCAGTTTCAACATAACTAGTTTATGTTTCTACGTTTTGACGGAGACTGATTGACGCAGCGCCATCATCTGTCAACGCAAGGGCTCTCCGTTACCTACGCAACGACGGACAGAGCCCTATTTTCTAACTATCCGACTCTGTCAACGTAGAGCTTATGCCTGTGATTGGTCAGTTCAGCAACAGCCAGAGATTGTTTCACCCGAACGGCGCTCTATAGTTGCTGTAATCAGTAGTCAAGGCAGCATTTGGCCACTACATGCTTTATATTGAAAGGATAATTTATGTAATCTGGTCTTTTGGCAATTTTGAGCACAACTTGGTGTAGGAAAACAATAAGTCAGGCTGCTGGGTATGTTTCCATGTCTTTTTATAGTTTTCTATGAGCTGCACTTCTGGTAAAAAAGCTTTACAGCTTAATCAAAGCTTACTTTCTGTCATCCATTGCTCCTTGAGGGGGGAATGCATTCATTGGCTGAAGAAAAAAACAGAAACTATGCTGCAATCATAGGCAGAAGCAGACATGAAATAGTTAACACCCACTGCTGTGCTGGTTGAGAATTGGTTTAGCACTGGAAAATCATTGGAGAACGAAGAGGAAGAAACTGAAAACCATAAACGAGAAACGTCTCTGTCAATACGTCTGCCTGCAAATTTGCTTTTGAAGTATAAACTAGGCTTACGACCTTCAAGCTGAGTAATGATTTGCTATCGCAACTAATATTCATGCTTGGTCAGACAGATTTTGCCATCAATCGCACATGGGATACTGCGTACCTCTATTTTGTCCACGGGTGCTGCAACTGGCGCTTGGTGTGAACAAACTGACATGCCATGTTAGCAGTTATCAGAGACCAGAGAAGTCAATAAAAACCCAAAACGCTAATTCCTTCTCAGCAAGAGTTACACTGCACTGGCTTTGACTACGGTTTTGTTTTACTTTGGCTAAATTCAATTCAATTTATTTAGATATATTTATTTAGTGCCTATAAGCCATGTTAGTATTGTGAGTGCGCATGCTCACAAATGTGGCTTGCACCCCTGGTCACAGCTTTTGGAACCCAAACAAACCCCCGGCTCGACTCTAAACAGTGTATGCATGCGTGTGTTTTCGTTAATATTCAAGTAAATAATTTTCAAGTATACCCAGTACTCGTTGTGTTGTGGTTGGCTGTAGAAAGGGTAGTTACCAAATTAAATGGTGGAGAATGCAAAACAAACCAGTGTATGAATGATACAGACCCTTGTAATGAACCACCATTTATTTTATATACATTACATACAGAAAAGATGGATCTGAATGGACATGCGAAGTGGATAGACAAGGTAAGAAATGTGTGATTAAACATTTTAATTGTTCGATATTTCTATTGATCGTCTAGATCTAATGGTTTTAGTTTTGGTAGCATAGTCATTAGCATGCAGGCTTCACATAGCTTATTGGTGGAAGTCGATGTGAAGGATTAATATTCAGAGCATCACAGCCTTATCCGGAATCTTACTGCATCTAACAAGTAAAAGTGCCATTCAGCAATACAAATTGTAAGAGTTTAAAAGCACAACAGAAGTTAATAAGCTACGTGCTAACTGCTAGCCATAGCACGTATATTTAACAAGCAAGAAATACAAGCGATAGGATGATACAGCACATCTTGACTCCATGAGCTCTGGAATGAAAAGTAGCTGAGACCACTTCTGCATGACAGCATTCCCTTCTTCCCAGCCATCTAACAGCGTTTTTTGGGTCCAGAATTGTCACTCCATGGAATGTCAACAAGCCTGGTAGAATCAGCTTGGAATACGCCACGTTCCTCTTCTTTTGTCAAAAACAATCAGTAGTTTCTGCACTGTAGCTACAAACGCTGGTGCACAAAGTTCTTTCTTCGCAGACACAGTCAGCCCTCTACGGCAAATATATGTTTTTAGTTCATCGACTTTCCACCATTTAAAATCATAAATTTTGCCACTTTCGCTATCTATATGTATGTTTGCTTATGGCAGTTTGGGGTCCAAAACCCCAGAATGCATTGCACACATCACAATACTGATATGGCTTATTCACAACAGATGTCATATCAAGGCACTTTACAAGAACTGTCTTTATTAATTATTGCAATTATGCAAACCTTCCAATTAGTTTAAAGTTTTCTATGTAAGGAATCCCAGCAGATAGCGTTGAGTCACTGACATGAGGTTGGACCTTGAACATGCATTCAGTTTTAAATACTCTTTTCTTTTGTTTTCATTACTCTCTATGACCCCTAACTTTACACATCCTCACAGTTAATGGCTTAATAAAGAAACAAACATCTGATGCACACCACACAGCTGCTGGATCAATATTGCCTCCTGTACCAGCTTTCTGTTTCATCTGTCAACTACATTAGCAAGTTTAAAGCAACTTTGTTGTTCCCATCTTTTAACACAAATTAATTATTTTTATTTTCTCCTGAGAAATTATGTGATTATGTGTGAGTCATCTAACAGTCAGCCTCAGGATAAATCTAGCACCTTCAAAACTGTTCTTACTGTTCATTAGAATTTTTCAAATGTCCAACTGGTAGGCAACTTAAAAAAATATCACAGCTCTGATTCCATAGTTTTTAGTTTAACTGCAGCAATAATACTTGCTAGAATATTATCCAAACAAGCACAAACCTAGCACATTTTTAAAGTGGCTGAGATGAGAACATATTTTTGTATTAGAATATATATTTTTATTAAATTATAAAAAATATATGGTGGATTCAATGAATGATCAATGTCAAGGGGTGGTTCTTCTGTTCAGCCAGCTTACTTCAGTTATATATTCAGGCCCTGCATCCGAAACCACTGAATGTTAACCTCTAAGCACTAACACTAGCAACTAATCCTTAACGTTTCATGGGGTCAACAGTGAGAACACTATGGCTAGTAGTCTAGGGAGCCGTTCGCGAATGTGCCCATTTCGAACAGCCTTTCTACCCGATGTCATTACGCGACGTAAACGCACATGAATGACGCATATCAAAATAAACCTTCGGAAGAGCTTGTTGTACTCACATGCGCGCGTCTTTTTCCTTTCGGCCATTTTCGTTATTTTACGGGCCGGGCGACTTGTATTGATAGAGTCTTGTGTCACAAGGGATCGTGGGATGGCACATAGCTCCTAATCTAATGCTAAAGTGGCTATGATAGTTAGCATACAGGCCACTTTCCTTAACTCTTTCCTGACTGGAAGCCCAATTCGGATGCATCTTATCATGGCGGACGCTAACGCACATCCGGTTTGGCGCAAGACCTCTTACCAATTTAGTGGTTTCGGATGCAGCCGATCTTTCCTACCAGCTGTTTCCACTAAGTTAATCCGTCTTACCTATTTCCTGTGTCAGTAATCACCCTCCCATCACATATAGCTCCTGATTCCCTTAGTTCAGTGTCAGATCCTTAAACTACCCACGTTATATTTGACCTCTTGTTGGTTGTTCCTTGTTTTTTCTCTCTATTTCATCTGCAGTTACGTTAGTCTTTTTTCCTGGCTTTTTTTTAAAAACATCAACTTATTATGTTGCCTGCATCCTGCCTCCATTGGAGTCCCTTACTTCTACAGCTTATGACAGTCTACTGTTTGACACTCCAGGCTAAAATGTTGTCAACTTTCCATCCTGTTTTTTTATTTTTTATCTTTGTATGCTTTATTTAATTGGTGGTGCACAGCCCACAAGGTAAAATCCTTGGTTGATTGCAGCCAACTGCAGTGGAAGCAGTTGGACGCTTACTCACCCGTACAGGTGATAAAAATTACATGGGCCAAGAAGTTAACCCTTTAACACTCATATTTATTCTAAATGTTCTTTGAATTTCCTTAATATTTTATTAAAAACTTACAGTTAACATTATCATGAACCTGGTTTATAATGTTGGTGTAATTTAATCCCTATTCACACCAAGAAGGTTCTTTAGAACTCTGCGTGTGTTTGTCCGAGGTCAAGCTGTAAAAACTGTCTTCCTTGAGTTGTCAAAGTCATTAACAGGGACAAGGATGTGAGCTGACACACACACACACACACGCACACACACACTTCAGTGCAATTGCACACATGCACTGCTTAATCATACTCGTGCGTTTAGGCGGTGTGACAGTAAGGCAAGAAGACACGTTTGTAGGCTGAAGGGGCGGATAAAGACGGGATAGTGACAGGTGGCCGAGAAACAAGTGGAGCATATATTAGAGGAAAGAAGACAGAATGAGTTTGACCACTAAGGCATGAAATGAAGTATCGATGAGTTAAGGAAAGTGACATGTGCCAAGGCAGGAAGGGAATCACATTTGATCTACATGCCAAGCCACATTTCTCTCCTAACGTTTTAACAGTCGGAGTTGGGGTGTCAGGCCTTCTGAGAGTTTGAAAAATCATATTCAAATAAGTGGAAACTGCAAGGTAAGTCACACAAATAGGATCAGCAGTTTCTCCTTGTCCTTCATTGTGGAGACGTCCATCTTCCACGGTTCTATCCCTGCATTACATTCTAGATCATCTGCTCTCCTTTCAGTCCTATTATAATATATATAATATTATGCATGCCTTGGTTATATGAAATGTAATTATTTTAAGAACGTTTTTTATTCATTTGCATCTTTTGTTAAGGTCAGATCAGGCATACTTATTTTTGAAACATAATTTTTTTGTGATAGATTCATTGTTAAAAGGGCGAATAGAAAAAGTGTTTGATATTGCAGTAAGTTCATGTGTTTAATCAAGAGAGCAGATTTTCAATTTTGCTGCTAGATTGGTTATTTTCACTTAGATATTGAAATTCTACTCCTTAAATTGCTGTCCTCTTTTGAATTTAATCAAATTCTGCTTGAGTACCAAACAAAGACATCCAGTAATTAAAGATATTGACAACTAACAGAATACCACTCCCCCTTCCCCCCTTTTTTTTACCAACAAGCACAGCTTCTGCCATGGTCAGAGGGGAGTTCAGACACCAAAACAAATGTACACTAGTATTGATTTTTTACATCATGCAAGTAAATGCTACTACATTGATTAAGTATAAAGTATAAATTGCTAAGTAAATTGTCTTAAACTGGGCATTTACATGAAAGCCCGGTTGGGCTATTTTAAAGTTCTCTGTGTTTTTAGATTTGATCTGAAAGTGCTGTTGTGGCCCTACATTCACTGTCCGTCATGTCAAAAACCATTTATTTCTTCAACACACAGTGACTCCAGCACTGTTTTCACCATGTCAGCCTCACACTTATGTCTGTCTTCCTGTGTTTGTCTTGTTGTACAGCCCTGGCAGTTTCACTTTGAAGCGCTGATTCCTGTTATTTGATGTCTACACTTTGCTTTGTCTGTCTTCTGACCATTTTTCTGGCCATTTGCTTTGTTTGAGCTCACATTCCGGACCCTGTATCTGGACAGTATGCAAAAAAACAAAGGATGTCAAGAATATTTGATAAATGTATTAAAACATAAAATAGAATGTGCTTTATGACTCAAATGCTGTGAAAGCTCTAGGTAATTAGGTGCCAAAATATCACCCACGATGGATGCTATCGACTTTGAAATTTCCGACTTTGCTGGATGCAATTCACCCACAGTGGAGTTCCTGCCAGAGGAGGGACCAGGTCATTGTTTTGTCACTCTCAGGTTGTTACCCTCAGCTCCCGACTCAATTCTTAGGTCATTTTCCAAAATAACATAGCAATTATATGATCAATGTAAATATAAGATCCTGTGCGTTTTAAAAAAATATGTATGGATTTCAACATCTGAAGCTACCTGATGTACCTATGCCGTACAGTTTTATCAAACTCGGCAAATAAGAATAGTTTTCCTTTAAATTACAATTTGATATTAAGGATTAAAGACATTTTACAAAAGAATAAGGGAAGTTTAATTTTTTAAGATATTAAGATTTTTAAGAGTTACAAGTATTTTTTCAATTCACTTTCAGCTTTTGCAGCCCAGTTTCTATTGCTTGGTTCCTCTGATAGCAACTTCTTTGGTTTCTTTGGTAGATCTTCCATGGTTTAAATTTCAAAACCATGGGTTTGTTTATATCATTAGGTAGCGTGTAGCATACTGCTGTAAAGCGAAACTCACTCGGTACATCAAGAGAACAGGTCCACGGGTGAAAAGTTCTATAGTCCGGTTAACAGCAAACGTTTCAATAACTTTTTTTTATGGTGTAAAACTTAAGGAGTGGGTCTTTAAAAGTATCCCAGTCTGCACTCCAATCATGAAAGTGGTAACAATGCACCTCAAGTTGTTTGCCAACTGCCATAAAATCAGAAGAAGACGAAGAGAGCTGTGTTATTTATAGACCAATAGAGCATGCTAATAGAAGCTAATGCACAAGAGGAAGGTAATGAAGAAGGTTTTCAGCAGCAGATATTGTTGGATTGTGGACGTCAGACTTGTTGTGGACTAACTATTTTATTTGTGGGTCTTAATTTGACCTTTTTTGCCCGAGATGGCTCGGGTCCGTATATTATTAGAGGCCACAAACAGTGAGTTTCACATTATTTTGTAGTTTGGCAAAAGCGCTTGCTATGTCTACCAGTGTGATTATATGCTTTATTGGCATTCATCATTGGTATCACATGGATATTAGCTTTCCAATTATGGATAAAATGTATATGTAGTGTATATAGAAACGATGTCACAGAAAAGCTGCAGATTTGGTGTGGAAATAATTAATGTCCCACCAGCGGAATGTAAGAACACTCAGGAGAACACTTCCCGCAAAATGCTGTATGCAGTTCTAGTAAGTAGTTTTTAACGTCCCTGTAATAAAGCTGATGTTTAGAAATAAATGATTTATATATATATAAAAAAAACAGATGTTCTGCATGTTCGGTATTCTGTGGTGCTTTGTTATTTATGTAGATTGCCTGCGAACTTGCTCCGGCCCTCCGGCAAAATTTTATTCAATCCTATTTTTGCCGAAGGTCAAAATGTCTGCCGGCGCCCTGCGCCACTCGGCTGCCGTAGTGGAATGACTCTTTTTCACTACAATGGGATTGTTTTTGCTGCAGAGGGCGTGGTGGAGCATCCTTAATCTGAGACACTTTTAGAAAAAACACTAAAATCGACCTGATGTTTGTAAATCTTGTTTGAGATGATGTGTGTAACTCTAGTTAGCAAGACTAAGTAATAAAAACCGATCAGAAGTCAAAATTGCTGGTTGTTATTATAAAAAATAAACAATTTAAAATAGCGATCACACAATTTAAGATGATGAGATAGTTGATGCTGGAAATAATGATGCTAATGCTAAAATTTCATAGCAAATCAATATTTTTTTTAAGGAACAGATAAGTAACTATACACGGACAGAAATAGGTTTACAGTACAAAAAGAAAAATACAGTCCAAGTGTAAATATTGAACCCCAGGGTAACTATCTGTACCATTTTTATTGTCTGAACAGTACATACATCTTCCTCAGTACTAAAAAGTAAATTTTTGTAGTATTTCTTGGATAGGGTACAATTTCTGTTTTACTAAAAAATACAACCATTAGTAAAGCTAAGCTGTAAATGGAATTCATAGTTTTATTTTAACACGTTACTTAGATTTTATTTTTGCTTTTTTTTTTTAAATCAAACAAACAAATGGGCGACCATTGGCTACATCGTGGTCATGCGACGTGTCCATTTACTCATAAGCCTGTCTAAATAGGTAAGTTTTTATTATAGATTTAAAAATATTCAGTGTCTCTGCAGTTTTGCCTTCGTCTGGCAGTTTGTTCTAGATATGAGAAGCATCGAAACTGAAAGCTGCTTCCCCATGCCTGGTTCTGGTTCTAGGGACGAGGGTAGATTAGAGGTGGAGGACCTGAGTGACCTGGATGGTTTGTGCCATACTAGCAGATCGTTAATGTAGTCTGGTGCTAAAACATTCAATGATGTATAGATTACTAAAAGCACTTCGAAGTCTATTCTCTGAGCTACAGGGAGCCAGTGGAAGGACTTTAGAACTGGGGTGATGTGTTCTACTGGAACCTTTAAGGATACCACCCCAGAGACAAAACCTTTTACCCCTAATAGCACAATTCTGTACTTTACTGTAATTTGCTCTGTACTTTAATTTGATCGTGCCATTGTTTTTTAGGCCTGGATAAATTGCTGCACTTAAGGGTTCAGAAACTATATTTGGAAAAATATAAACTACAAATAGAATATATTTTATATTTTTAACAGTAGGGATGCCTCACTGAGATCTATAACTTCATAATTTTCATGATTTTATTGTAAATAATTCTAATTTAGAAAAACTATAGTCAAACTCACCTGAAATATACAAGTTACGGTGTTTCACTCAAGGTGTAGTCTAGATAGTGTTAATTGAAGGTGTATTCAATTATTATAATCAAGTAAAGCTAATGATTATCTGCAGTTGTCAACAAATGACACAAGCGTACCATCACTAAAGGTTAATTTACAGTTTAAGTTCAACCTAACCTGCATACCGCATAACCTACTGTGAGAGGAAAGCCGCAGTTTGTGAAGATAACTCACATTTCAGCGCAAAACAGAGCTAAAGTGTCTCCCTGCTTTATGATGTTTAATAAAAACAGGGAATACAGCACAGGGAGGAACAAACATTTACTTGAGGAGATGTTTTAAATGTTGACATGAGGTGGCTTCCTGGTTGTGGAAAGCCCCCCCCCCCCACCAGTAAACTTAAACTTTTTCTTAGACCAATACAATTGTTTCCTGCTCAAGCTGTACCTTTTTAGAAACTACACTCAACAAGAATATAAACGTAACACCTTTGTTTCTGCTCCCCTTTTTCATGAGATGGACTTAAAGATCTAAAATTCATTCCCGATACACAATATTACCATTTATCTCAAACATTGTTCACAAATCAGTCTAAATGTGTGATAGTGAGCACTTCTGCTTTGCTGAGATAATCCATCCCGCCTCACAGGTGTGCCACATTAAGATGCTGATCTGAAATCATGATTAGTGCACACTGGTGTCTACGTGAGTTTAAAAAGCAGGTATATTTCCGGCCTTACTGTTAAAATTCCAATAAAGTGAGAATTGGCAAAACTGCTTATTGTTTCTATGTTGAGGCAGTGGTAAGTGCTACTGGCAGCTGCTGAAAGTAACTAATAAGATAATATGTAATCTATTTTAATCACTTTTAAAATAAAGTAATCAGTAAACTAACTAAGTTACTTTTGGAAGGAGTAAACAGTAGTCAGTAATCATATTACTTTTTCAAAGTAACTGTGGCAACATTGTTTAAAAGTAAAAAGAGACGGGAAAGCAACAATTGTATGCCTGAGTATCTGGCCCATGTGCAAAACAGGGAAAGGAGTGAGACCTGCCTCTTCTTGATATGTAAAGTATTTGGTCAGGTGAATGCTGCTGGGTTTATAGCTGTTAAAACAGTCTAAATTAAATTTAAATTGAAGAAAGCCTGAGGTATAACTTGACTGAGTGTGAACTGTGGTATCAGTCTGCACCTGCAATGAAGGCTCTGCCAGTATGTCAGTGTCATTGATGGATGAATTGCAGATGGTCTATGCATTATATAATTCTGCTGTAGACAGTGGAGAAACTCCCGTAAAGAGGTCACCCTGGACAGGCACACATTTAAAGAAAGAGGACCAACAAGTTTGACCATTGAAGGGTCTTTTTTAATGCAGCTCTTAAATAGACTGCCTTGATTAGAAATGATAGCTTTACAGATAAGGTATATGGTTACAGCACACACGGAGACACTTTAGTATTGTAATATGTGTGTTCATTGTATTGGGGTGTGGGTTCCTCTCAATTGTACGTTTCAGATATTTACATTTCATCAGGAGATCTTTCTACTATGACTTGATGCAGTCTGCTAGGATTCCTTAAAGTAGAAAACTTTAAACTGATTGGAAGGTTTTATTGATTGTATTGGCATCTGTTGGGAATCGGCGCCTATGCTGGTGTTCTCACTAGAACCACGAAAGTAGAACACATCACCCCAGTTCTAAAGTCCTTACAATGGCTTCCTGTAGCTCAGAGAATAGACTTTAAAAGACTCTTACTAGTTTATACTTCATTGAATGGCTCAGCACCAATGTATGCTGAAGATATGTTGACACTATACCAACTAGGGCTGAACGATCAATTGAATTTGCAATTAAATCGCAATTTGTTAAAATACGATTTCTTAATCGCAAAGGCTGCGAGTTGACTTGACGTAAACATATCTGGTAAAGTCACGTGACTTGCAAACAGCTCCAAAAATCCAGCGAGAGAAGGAAACGCTGCACTTTAACCTGTTATAAAATGTTTTAAAGCTTAACAGAATCCAACGCTGCACAATAGTCGGTACCAAAGAGGAACAGTACATCAGTTGTGAGACATTATATCTGCTATGAAAACGTTGATGCTGTGCAACGCCAGGTAATGCAGAAGCCGCCTAGCTACCTCACGAGATCCACTACGAACCTTTATCAACAACTAAGAACATCACACCACCATATATGAGAATTGCACAGCTAAACTGACCGCTACCAGTGTTTCAATTTCTGGAAACAAACTTCCAGACGACGGGGATCGCTAACCGAGCTGTTTGAAAGAATCGCTCCTTACGAAAATAAAAAAAACATCACATGGAAATAACTCGTGCTATAACGGGTTTTATAGCCAAGGGTGTGCTTTGATCAGCATGATGAATAAGCTAGGATTCAATCTCACAAAAACATTTAGGCCACATTTTACCTGCGCTGTATAAAAAATGCAGACAGAAAGTTAAAGCCGCATATATGTGAACATATAAATAGTTCACAAAAATGAAATATTACAAGATTATATACTCCCGACATAATATTACTTATCTGGCATTGTTTCAATGAAGTAGGGAGAAGTCATGCAATAGGATCACATTACATGCTTTTCATGCTACCTTGCACATCACACTATTTGATCATTGAGGTAATCAGGCTCTTTGATTATTATTGTTTTTTTTAGACTTGTCAAAAATCTGTACGACATACCATATAATAAACCACACATGCAAAGCACTACTGCATAATCGACAAAATTGCGACTCAAATAGCACAGCAATGACCTGATAACACTTTGTAATGTCATGCTCTTTGGCACCTCACCTCATGCTGGACAGTTGAAAACAAAAAAAATGATGCTTAAGGCATCCCTTGCTGTCTAATTAATTGAGTCAATCATTTATTGACCACTTGGGGGCACTCACAGATTACTAAAATGTAGTTCTCAGATGGTCAGTTTAAATGAAAGATTAAGTTATATTGTGAGATAAAAAAGAATGACATACCAACCCATTAATCTCAGTTTGTGTACACCATTAACAAGATGAGTGACACAAACATTTCATAGCTGTGACACGACTTGATGTTAAACAATATCTCCTTCATTTCATCATGTTTAGAAGTCAAGAGAGTTTCTTAAGATGCCAGTGTACATGGCAAGATATCAAGCAATACAATAATCTCACAAAAACTACAACTATTCATTTAGTGTTTTCAAAAGTAAAGGTTGTGCAATTCACAAACTTTGTTTTTAAAGACTTTGATCAATGTAAAATAATGCAACACTGGTTTGACTATCTTGTCATTGTACAATTCTTAGGTGGTCCGAATGCTAAACAAAGGCAGTTCAGGGTAGAGCAGGTAATGCTTCACACTGAAACGAGTGATGGTCGTCAGGATACCTTCTGAGCTCCTACCTTTGGAGCTTTCCTGGGCTTCGTCAGTGTTTTACTTACTTGAGTACTATCGGCCAACCAACAAGAAGACTTATTTTATATGACTTCATCAACACAACAGGGGAAACCAACAACTATTCTCCATCTTACCTAAAAATAAAAGTCTAGAACAAGCTTTAGTTACACACCTTCACACCCTCTTTCTCTATTTTCTCCATACTAGTTCTGCAGTAGTGCTCAGGTGGGTAATGAGTCAACATATGAGATGAGAAGCTTTTGTAAATCCCAGTTAGATGAGTAGAAGGGACTAGTGTCGCCACCAAACTAGGACAATGTTGTTATGGGATGGTTCACAGGATGTAAAAGGTCTTTATGTTGCTGATTTCATGGTGGTATCCTAACGCAAAGGCCCATAGGTGAATACTCATTCTTATCTGAGACTATCTGTAAAAACATAAGTTATATGATTCATAACTAATAATATTCATAATTCATAACTATAATAATATTAGTCCCTTTATATTACCTAATATTTTGGACTAGTGCATGCATTGGATTATTGCTCTAAGTGAATTAAAGCTAAGTTTAGTTAGTTCCACTCTTGCTGTTTCCCCACTCCCATTACAATATGTATGGTGACAATATAAGTTGGCCAATTTGGACAGTAGTGTGTCTTTTACTTTACAGTTCAGATGGTTATGATGTATATGATCAAAAACTGAGCTGAAATCTAACAGTACGGCTCCTGCTAACCTTTTGTTGTCTAATGCTATCAACCAGTCCTTTGTCATCTGAGCCATAGCAGTAGCAGTCGAGCGCCCTGCTCTGTACGCATGTTGGAAGTCTGTATTTAAATTGTTATTGGAAAAATATTTTTGGATTTGTTCAAATATAATTCTTTCCATAATTTTGCTCAGAGCAGGTAACAGACTTATTGGCCTGTTGTTAGGGGCACAGAATGGAACAGTAAAATTTTTTGGTAAGGGCACGATTTTTGCTGTTTTCCAAGCCTGCGGATAGATCCCCTCCTTAAGACTTAAATTTAAATGTGATAGGAACAGCAACTAAGTTTGCAACAAGCTTAAATAATTTCAATATTGTCTACACCAGTCTGTTTTTCTTTACATTCTAATAGAAATTTTTCAAGTTGGCCAAAAGTAAAATTGATCAATTCAAACTTACAGTTCTTTCCTATTTCATATTGAACATCTATGCACCTCATGAATGTTCACATAAAGATGATGAATATCTCAACAAGTTGGGCTATTTTACATCATATATCCAGGACAACCCAACCACTTGCCTTTTTATTGTGGCAATATGAATGCTGATGAGTCAAATAGTCAGTCTCTATTTGGCAATCATTGAAAGCAGTTCTGTTCAGATAATAGGTTTATTCTTTCCAGCGAGGTGTTACTGCCTGTGGATATCTACAGTTATATCAATGAAGCAGGAAAGACCACCTTGTGGCGGGACCACTGCAACTGTTCTAAAGATGCACATGAGTCCTTAGAAAACACCAGCATAAATTGTGAATTTGCTTTATCGGATCATATATCCCTTTGAGTTGAGATAAATGTGGGTAATCTACCAGCTCCTATAAAAACTCTTTCACAAGAAGAGAATAACATGGGACAGCCTAACAGAGCTGATCTCCATCAGTACTGTGGTCAGTCTGATGCTCTGCTAAGTAATATTATGATGTCAAAAACCATAATAACATGCAGTGACATAAATCGCCACATAAGATTAAAATGTCATCTGCAAACATCATAGTCTATGGAACTTCTGTCTAACATCATCTGCCAGCCTATCCATCACCAAGGGGCTCAGAGCGACGCTTGATGAAGTCCCACCTCCATTTCAAACTCCTCTGTCACTCCTACAGCAAACCTCACTGCTGTCTCACAGCTCTCATACATATCCTGCACCACTCTAACATACTTATCTGCCACTCCAGACTGCCTCATGCAAAACCACAGCTCTTCTCCTGGCACCCTGTCATAAGCTTTCTCTAAATCTACAAAGACACAATGCAGCTCCCTCTGACCCTTTCTGTACTTCTCCACCAGCATCCTTAAAGCAAAAATTGCATCTGTAGTACTCTTTCCTTGCATAAAACTGCACTCCTTCTCCCAAATGCTCACTTATGGCCGAAGCCTAGCTTCCGGCAGTCTTTCCAACAGCTTTGTTGTATGACTCATTAGCTTTATTCCTCTGTATTTGCCACAATTCTCTACATCTCCCTTGGTCTTAAAGATCGACACTTGAACACTTTTCCTTAATTCCTCAGGCATCTTCTAAGTCTTCAAGGTCTTGCTGAAGAACCTGGTCAAAAACTCTACTGCCATCTCTCCTAGACACTTCCATACCTCCATAGGTATGTCATCAGGACCAACTGCCTTTCCTGTCTTCATCCACTTCAAAGCTTTCCTCACCTCATCCTTACTAATTTCAGCTGCCTCCTGATCAACAACAGTCACCTCTTCTATGCTACATTCTCTCTCCTTTCCTTAATTCATTAGCTCTTCAAAGTACTCTTTCCATCTTCCCATCACAATCTTGAAACATGTCAGTACATTTCCATTCATATCCTTTAAAACCCTAACCTGCTACACTTCCTCTCTATCTCTCCGCCTTGCAACCTATACAACTCATTATCTTCTTCTTACCTGTCCAACAAACATACAGGTCATCATACACCCTTTGTTTGGCCTTTGCCACCTCTACCTTCACTATGCCATGCATTTCCCTGTACTTCTGTCTGCTTTCCTCAGTCCTCTCAGTGTCCCGCTACTTCTTAGCTAACTTCTTTCTCTGTATACGTTACTGGACTTCATAGTTCCACCACAAAGTCTCCTTATCTACTTTCCTTCTTCCAGATGACACACCAGGTACCCTACTACCTGTCTTCCCAATCACATCTGCTGTAGCTGTCCATTCATCAGCGAGCACCTCTTGACCACAAAGGGCTTGTCTAAATTCCTCCCTGACAACCTCACAACACTTCCCTTTTCAGTTCCCACCACTTGGTCCTCTGCCATGTCTTTGTTCTCTTCACTTTCATCACTGTCAGTTTCATCCTACAGACCACCATCCTATTCTGTCTAGCTACACTCTCCACCACCACTACTTTGCAGTCACTAATCTTTTTCAGATTACAACATCTACATAAAATGTAGTCCACCTGAGTGCTCCTCCCTCCACTCTTATAAGTCACCTTATGTCCCTGCCTCTTTTGGAAGAAACTGTTTACAACAGCCATTTCCATCCTTTTTGCGAAGTCTACCACCATCTATCCTTATTCGTTCTTATCCTAGATACCAAATCTGCCCATCACTTCCTTATCACCTCTGTTCCCTTCACCAAAATGTCTGTTAAAGTCTGCACCAATCACCATCCTCGCAACTCTCTGGATACACTACATCAAATCATCTAGTTCACTCCAAAATTTCTGCTTCTCTTCTAACTCACATCCTACCTGTGGGGCATAACCACTAACAACATTGATCATTATTCCTTCCATTTAAGTCTTCATACTCATCAGCCTATCTGACACCCTTTTCACTTTCAGAACATTCCTAGATTCACATATTTGATTTGGCTTAAGTTTTACTTCAGATGCCCTTCCTGACACAACCTTCTGCATTCTTCCGGACTTGGGACCGCACAAAAAATCACTGGCTTGTGTCCCCTTATGGTTGCATTCCCCATTTAAACACTACTGCTACAAATTATTTAAATACTGTGCACATTTAGCTAGTTTTTAATTTTAACTCAAGTCTTTCTCAGCGCTGGCAATTGCTCAAATTTGACAAATAAAAATAAAAGACAATATATTAATGTCTTTGCACAGATAAGCCCCAATAGAATGCATGACAGATGGAAGAATTATTTTTAAAGAAAGGCAAGCAGACAACACATCAGGCAACAATAATTAATCACAGCGAAAGGAAGGACGGAGAGCAAGAAGGATGAAGAGTGGAGAGAGTGACTGGGGCACTGCAAAAAAAAGGAAAAGGAAAGAGATAGAAAGAACATATGAGGACAAAAGGAAAGTGAGGGGAAAAGGTTTAGGGAAGAGAGTGAGGAGATGATGAAAAGATAATAGCAAGATTACAAAATACGTGCTGATACTGTTGGGCAATAATTAATCACAGGGAATGGTTGCAAAGATGAGAGAAAGCAAGAGGCAGATGAGGGGAACGAACCAATTATGTAATTTATTGGTATGATTCATTTACCAACGTTTATACACCGCTAATGCTCAATGGCAAAAAAATAATAATTTCTTGTCTAATCATGATTGTTATTGATAGTGTTTGTGTTGTAATAAAAAGGGACACAATAAATCATTTTTGTAAGTTTTAAACATCTTTGTGCGATTTATCCCCGGTTTCAGTTTAAGTAGCTATACACTTTATAAAAGTTTAAAGTAATCAAACTAATCTATATTTAGAGGCAACAGCTGATAGAACTATTACTCACCAGAATAACACATACAAAGAAGAAAAATTAGAAACTAATGATTTATTTCTCTGGATCTCAACTACAAAGACTTTGGGAAGATTTTTTTTTCTGACATTTTCCAAGACTGTAGGTGAAAAGTCTTCTCTTCCATATCTGATTTCTGCCTGTCTCTCAGAGGAGTGAGGACCAGGAGACAAGAGAAAAAAGTAGAGTAAAAAGGGGCAACACAGACAGGAGCCACACACTAACGTGTTTTATCTAAATAATCATCTGGGAGCAGTTTATCAGTCTTGCACAGTGGTACAGTTGTGGCACTTTTGCGTTGCTACAAGAAGGTACTGGGTTCTATCTGCATGGAGTTTACATGTCCTCCATGTGCATGCGCGGGCTCCCTCCAGGTAGTCCAGCTTCCTCCCACAGTCCAAAAACATGACTGTTAGGTTAAATGGTGTATCTAAATTGTCCTTGGGTATAAATGTGTGCATGGTTGTTTATCCTCACTATCTCTGTGTTGCCCTGTGAAGGACTAGGTGTACCCCGTCTCTCGCCCATTGACCGCTGGACATAGGCACCAGCCCCCCCAGATCATTTGAAAATAAGTGACATAGATAAGGGATGAATGGATGAATACTTCCAGTGGCGGACTTACCATTAGGCAAAGGTAGGTGAATGCCTAGGGCCCCAAACACTTTAAGGGCCCCATAATGAACACTTAATGGAGATCCATCCATCCATTTTCTAAATAGCTTATCCTAAAGGGATCATGGGGGGGCTGGTGCCTATCTGCTGCTGTCAAAGGGTGAGAGGCAGGGTACAACCTGGACAGGTCGCCAGGGCAACACAAAGACAGACAGCACAAACAACTATGCACGCACACACTCAGACCCCTCTCTTTTTTTTAAAATGGGGACTACTTGTACAATCGGTGACTACTAAATACCTTTTGCCCTACTGTAGTTGATGATTTATTATTGTGTCATTTTTTTCAAATTAACATGGTTGTGTTTACTTTTTATATCCCCTGTTTCTTAGTTACTAGGCATCTAAAGGGAATTTTGTTCAAATTGGAGGGGCTGATTAAGAAAGAACTTGTTATGGCATGACAACTTTTTTAACACCGTCAGGTAGGTTGTAAAGCAATTCCTGCAAAAAAGGGGGATATGGCAAGCAAGGCAAGTTTATTTTTAGAACACAATTCATACAAGGCAATTCAAAGTGCTTCACAGTTGCATAAATTAAGAAAACAGATAAACAGAAAAAAAACCAACTTAAAAAATAATTAATTACATTATAAAAAAGCAAGAATGCAGATAAAATACTTATAATAGTCATAACATCTAGCTTTTTGGGATAAATTTGTTGTATTTACATCATACATTACTAATGCCTAAATCCTTTCAATAAACTAACTTAACCTTGATCTCAAACTCAGTAGGTAAATTAAAAATAAAGGCTTCAAAAACAATTTCTCAATCTTGTTGTTTTCCTCTAACTGAACAACAATAGCTTGCGTCGAAAGTATTCTAGCTTTAAAAAAATACAACATGGCAACTAGGCTGAAGTTGAGAAGCTGATTTTTATTTTGCAAAGTTCAACATCTTGAGAAAATTAAGTAGAATATTTCAATAGCTGTATGTCAGTATGGTAGTGGAGGGTTGATGATTTGAGCCTGAACCTTCAACCTGAAAGGTGAAGTTCTCTGAAATTGGGTAATGCAAAGGGACAATTTACCCAGCACAGAAGCAAAACTACAGTAGAGTGACTGAAAAAGAAAAAATATCAAGGTGACAAAATGGCCTTATTAAAGTCCAAACCTGAACCCAATTCAAATGCCATGGTAGGACCTTGGGACAGCTGTGTATTTATAAATGCCCAGAAACAGAAATGAGTTCCCTTACTTCATGTGAAAACCTGATAAGGTCAGACAGAAGGTGATTGCTTTCAGATTTTACTTGAAAGATGGTTCTTCAAGGTAAAAAATAATGGAATGTGGTTAACTTTTATTCCCCTACAATACTTCAGAATATTGTCTTTTTCTTCAACAAAAAAGGATGCACTGACACATTTCCTGCACTGTTGTTTAACTAAGGGGAATTCAACAGGCGTCGTGTTACCCGAATTTGTCTTTGTCTGTCTTTGACTGTTTTTTAAAACAGTGAAGGAAAAATCTGGAGGAATTCTGTCATTTTGACAGCTTGGAGGTCAACCCCTTGACTAATTGGTGCAGACCCATAGATATTTTAATCTTTTGGGTTCATGATTTAGGAGTTCGGCTTATAATCAGACTGTCCACTGTCTCTGTCATTGTGTCCTTGGACAATACACTTCACCCGTTGCCTACTGGTGTTGGTCAGAGGGCCCGGTGGCACCAGTGTCCCACAGCCTCGCTTCTCTCAGTGCACCCCAGGACAGCTGTGGCTACAACATAGTTTGCTATCACCAGTGTGTGAATGTGTGCGTAAATGGATGAATGAATTATTGTAGTGTAAAGTCCTTTGGGGTCTGTAAGGGCTAAGCAAAAGCGCGATACAAGTACATGCCATTTATCATTTTAATGCATGGACTACAGATAACTAAATCAATGAAAAAAAATCTTCCCCTAAGACCATCTGGGCATCATCTCAGTCCTGGAAGCCGGACCCCATGCATCTTGCTATCCGGGAACTGACAGCGCTTTGAAGAGTAATGGAGGCTCTGGATGTCCAAAACCTGTGCAACTGATCCAGAGGTGCAGAAGGAGCGCATAATGTGGGATTTCTTCCTGCAGAAGCAAGTGCTGAGATCAAGAAATGACTTGTTCAGAGAGTCTTGCTGACTTCTTTGTCAGATGATGTATCAGGTACTCATCTGATTTCAAAACTTTGAGTCTGTATTGTAGCAGCAGAGCGCAGATATAGCCTTCAGACCAACATGAAAACCCCCATGAGAAGCACGCATTCGCTGAGGCTTTCTTTTAAAATGTTTACGCAATCTTGTAATATTTATTTTCACCCAGTGTTGAGTTGACTTCTAACAGAGATCTCGTGTTGATGATGGGACAGTCTGACAACTGTCAAAACTTTCCAGAACATCCCATAGCTTTCCACTCTGTGTGGCCAATCCATATGTGAAAATAATGTCTTATGTTTCTGAACCATTCTTTCAGAATTTCTGCCAGATGAATCCTGGCATGGCCATGTTAATATGGCTGTACTATGAGGGAAGAAAACAAGTAAATGATAAATCCAGATGGTCAGCTGACCTAACTATTTGGGCTCCAAATGTCCTGATCTGGACCCCAGATCAAAGCATTGTTCCCATGGTCTAGAAGCTAGGCATGATGGGGTGTTCCACAACAGCATTCCTAATATTATTCAAATTTTACTTCAGATCCTTTGGACAAGCCACTGAATTATTAGGAAAATATAGTCAGGGCAGATTAGGCAAATGTTGAAGGGTTTGGATGTCAATTGCATGTCTGGAGCAAGAAAGCTTCTGTGCTTCTGTGCCAAAACAGATATTTGGAGGTGAGACCATCATGGTGTGTTACTGGCAGAATTCATGTCAATTAAGGACAAATTGAGAATTTACTTGGATATTCATGATAAGAATCTAACAAAGAAAAGGAAAATAAAAAAAAACCTAACAACTACAATGGCCAAATAAACTGACTTTCATCCAAGTTAAAATCTTTGAAAAGAACCAAAGATAAGGGTGCACAGGGGGACAGCTTATATGAAACACTTTGTCACATCTGAACAATGGATTAGACTAGTTTGTGTTACATGCCTACCTTACATTAAATGACTAGTTTACATTACTTGAATACTTTACATTAAATGATAATTTTACAGAAAGAACCCGGACATGTTGAAAGACTTACCAGAATGAATTTTTAGTCAGAAAGCTTCAATAATGCACTTCTTTGTCTTTGGGAAAGAGCTTCTCATATTTCTTACTCAAGTGGTGTATGACTTTGCTGTTTGAATGCCTCAGGGTGAACATTTTTATTGGCATGTCAGCATAAATACTTTATACACACTTTGGTAGAAGTCCAGAGGACAGCACCGTTATATTTCTTACAGTTATGACAGTTTCAGTTCTTGTTGTATCTAAACGGTTCACTGGAGTTAAAAGATGGCAAATCATACACCATTTCCAAGAAGTGATTGCATTTTCATTTTCAAATGGAGAGAAAAAAAACTTGAGTCAAAAAGTTATTATCACAATTTAGTGTTATGACATTTGTTGTCTTACAGATTGATCTATAATATATAAACTCATTTATTGCCTAACTGTCTGTGATGTCAGACTGGTTGATTTTGGATTTGTTTGTTTGCAACATCAAATATATTGGTTGTTTCAAACTGTTTTAATCACAAAAAGCCTCATATTAATTCAGTAATTGCTATCAAAGGCTCCATAAAAGTCATTGAGTTTTTTCAAAGAAATTCTGGCTTTAATTGATTTTGCACTGAATAAGTTACCGTCACCATAACATTATTGCTTGAAGTTACATCATTCCTTCACTGTCTGAGAATAAAAACAGGATTTGATCCACACAAAGGAGATTAAATATGTATAAGTATTTAAATTGTAACTAAATATAACTGTGTAATATCTATTGGCTGTTGTACAGTTCGAAAACAAATTATACAAATACATGAAACAAAGAAAAAAACAATAGCTGCTGCTGCTGATCTGCTGCTGCCGATGCAGATGGCTCCCATGATGACCTGGCTCATCTGGGCTCAGTCCGCTGTTTTTGTAGTTTTTAAGTGTGTGTGGGTATGGCTGACGGGTTGGAAGGGGGGTGTAGTAGCGATGATGATTTTATTCTTGGTTTTTGAAGGGGGGTTGTTTTTTTTTGGGGTAAAGCACTTTGAGAAACTTTGTTTGAAAAGCGATTTATGAATAAAATTTGATTATATCTGCAAAAAAGAAGTGCTCACAATCAAAGATGTAGACAGATTTGTGAACAATATTTGAGAGAAATGGTTATTTTGAGTATGTAGAAAATGTTTCAGATTTGAGTTCATCTCATAAAATGGGAGCAAAAGACAAAAGTGTTGCATTTATATTTTTGTTCAGTGTGGGGACACGTAGATTAATTGTTACTGAAAAAGTGGTCATATTAGGAGTAAAGCAAGAAATTAGTGGCGGGTCTACAGAAGGATGCAATTATTTGGCTATGAACATTTATGAAGAATTATTTATAGCAACCCAGATTAAAAATTTATGGAAAATTATTATATACGGGGCACCACCTGATATTCAGGAACAATATTGATAGTCAAAAACTTCAGTCTCAGTTATCGTATTTGACCTGCCTGGCTAAGGCTGAGGTAAATAAGGTGAAAGAGTGAGCTCTAGATGTTTATTGAACAGTACCTTACTACATATGTATACGAAAAAATTGAAAATTATGATCTATTGGTCATACAAGAATTTATTTACTAAAGAAGAACAATAATAAGACAAACATTTTAATCAACCAAGCTAGTAACATACACACACTGATTAGAAGAAATGAATAACAAACTACCAAAATACAATGAATGGATAAATATGCAAAGAAATATAAACCATAAATTCTGATGTCACAGTTCTGTAGGAATCTGGATATACAAGACCAAGAATTATATTGTAATACTAGAAGTAAAATAAGTTTGATAATCTTGACTAATTGAAACTAATCAGTACCATTGATCTATGTCAAAACCAATAAATAATGCAAGGAAAAACATACCTTTCTTTAGATTAAGTAAGTTTTTGTTTAAAAATTCTCTGGATTAGAAGTCATTAACCTTTGGAAAAATACTTCTATTTATAGATTGATCACGTGATTAAAGTTAAGGCGGTTTCAAACACGGCTAATTGGATTAGTTATATGTAGGGATGTTCGATATTGGCTTTTCTACCGATATTCGATATACCGATATAGCCTAACTCATAATTTCCGATACCGATATAAACCGATACCGATATGTGGGGATCCTCCGTCATAAAAAACAAAAACTACTAAACCCTTTTAGGTAAACACAATGAAATATCTTGTATCATGCATACTTGAGTTTTAAAAATTTAGAAAATATAATAAGTACTAGAATTTTAGTTAGGCAATTAAAAAAGGTGCCATTTTTATTTTGTCTTCCAAAGTAGCTGGAACATTTTCTCACACAGAGAATACTGACAAAAGCCCACCACTCAGGACATATTTCTACTTTTAGAAAATATAAACAACATTATACCTTTGTGGCTAATGACGTCACCAGGTGCGCCCGATAGACGGTCAAGGTTGGCCCAGAAGAAGCCTTTTGATAAATTGAAAGTTATCTCAAACAACTAATATCTCAAAAACCAAACCTAAAATCTGTCATATTTTTACATTCTGAGAGAGAAAAGAAGTACCTGAAAAGTTTTATATATGTGTATGTTGTGAAAAACTCATCTTAAAAAAAGAAAAACCGATACCGATAATTTCCGAAATTACATTTTAATACCAATATCGGCCGATAATGACGGACATCCCTAGTTATATGTGCTTAAAAACATCTACTTTCAACCAATCTCTATATTGAACACTGTCAAAAGCAATCTTTGTTGTTTATAAAATGCAGACCTAAAGCAACCCACGTGTGTTAGCTTTAGCATGTAGCTTCTCCCTAACCCATGTGGTGTAATTTAAAGCCATTCTGATTCATTTATTAAACATTAAACAACGAAAACTTCAGTCGGATTGAGTAACTCGGATTACATTTGAAAACCATGATTAAACGTCTAGGCAGAATGGCCTTTCCATCCCCAAACAGTAGCAGATTAATCTTACACAAGGTAATAAACAATAAAAAAACCCATAAAACCCCTAATTTTAATTATCTTAAAAAAAATCTTGCCTCTACCCTGACAAGTTCTCCAGGTTTCTCCGTGGATGATGAGACGAGGGCTCAAAAGACGTAAGCCATCAAGCTAAAAATAGCTTTTTAGCTTGATAGACAGCTTTGTCCTTTCTAGCTTGTCTACACAGCGATTGGCCCCAACCTTCAATGAAACAGTACCTTTGGAGTCTTTTCCAGCATGGCATTCACCTCACATCGGCTCTATAGTGGCGAATGAATGCAGATTCTGGCTGGTTCGAGTCCCACTGCAGTGCTCCCTTTCCCTCTCACAACAGCGCCTTTAACTCAGGGAAGGTGTCGGCAGGCTTTGAGTGGAAAACAATGGGTTTGTTTCATAAGTGTTTGTGATTCACCTGATATCGAGAGTCTTTGTGTCCCTTGGAGTGAGTTTCTCCCAGAAACTCATGTGCTCTCCCCTTCAAAAGTGAAGGAAATGTCTGTCCTATTAGACTGCAGCCATGGCTGTGCACAAAAGAGCTCTATTGCGGTTGGAGGGGCCCTTATATAACCCCTGGTCCTCTTCCCCATTTCTTCCCTGTGGGAGTGAAGTTTTATTCTTTTCTTGTGGTGCTAGAATGTGGATTAGCACCACCCAATTGCAAACTTTGCAATAGTATAGATACATGGTAACATTACTAGGAATTGGATCCAATGATCTGTGACTGGCAACCTGGCCACAGTGTACCCCACCTCTCACCCAATGACATCTGGAGAAAGACATCAGCATCCCTGTGACCCTGCACAAATAAGAGCAATAGACAATGGAAGCCTGGATGATTCCAGTGATTTCCTCTGAATATGATATGCATGTTACCAGATTCTTTGTTTTGAGCCAGAACTTCAAAGAGTCAGTGCATCCACGCTGGTAGATAGCAGCGCTATGATCATATCTTATAACATCAGCTTGATATGAAAATTAACTTTTATACAGTTGTAAAAATATTATTTTTTTTGTTTTAATTATCTGATATTATTCATGTAAGCAAGTTTTTTTTTTTACTGCTGTGGTTGTTATGGTGATTAGATTTTGTAAAAAAAAACAATCATGTTTTTTGTTATGTATAACTTTATAACATTACGGTTTAGTTTTTCTTAATTAATAATTAATTTAAATAAGCAGCGTTAACACTGAGTTTTGATGTTACAGAAGTTCCTCTTGCTGGTTGCTGTATATTACAATTGTGCTGCAGGAGGGACACATCTAAAAAATGCAGGGCAGTTTGCCTTGAGGACAAGGGTTGGAAGAAACTGCAATAGTGAAATGGGGTACCATGTTTGAAATAGAAGAGAAAAGCATTAAAGACAAACTGATAAGGCTGAGAAGCATCTAAATGTTAATGTTATGATGTAGCATAAAATCTGCATGCATCAAATGATACTGTCAGAATGACAAGTGTTTTACATCATCGATAGATCAAGCATTGGAATGTTGACAACCTTGTTCCCTGCAGAATTAAAAGACTATAGATATATGCCCTTCTGTTTATGGGACCAAAACTTGTCACTACAATTAAAACAATAGCGTGACAAGATAGGTCTATACTCATAAGGTCGTCAGTTGTTGGAGTATAAATAGCACATATATAAACAGTCTTTTGTTTCCAGCTCAAGCTGGCAGTCCTGGTTTGTGTACTTTTTGGGGACACAGTGACTCATGTGCTTCCCTATTTTGCAAAAGCACTGCGTCTAAAACGGACTCTTCTTTCTGTCTTTGTGCTTTAAGCCTGTGCTCACATTTCAGTAGGCGGCAAAATGTAGGCCTTATCTAGTTTCACACCTGATACCAGAGTGTAGTGCACAGCTGTTCCAGAGGAAAATACTGAAAATCAAATTACAGTACAAACAGTACTCTGTATAGAAATGTCAGACACATGTAGCATATGGTGAATACAGCTAATTTGATTACCGCAGTGCAAACATTTCTGTGATGTGTCATTTCTGCATTAATGACTTCACTGATGGATGCGACCTGTCATAAACAGGGCTGGATGCCAGTAGCTGCAAATAAGTCAGCTGCTCATTAGACATATAAAAACTAATAATAAAACGCACAAGCTGGAGGTGTAGCAGAAGGTTCCAAATTAAAATAAAGAAGCATTCTCTTTAATTTATTCTTTTAAAGGCTCTTTGAAGGTATAGTAAGTTTCTTAGTAGCACCACTTAAATCCTATATAAATATTCTGTTTTAAGAAGTAACTTTGAAAGGTTTATTAAAAGTCTAAATTATTCCCCAAAAAAACTTCCTTCTTAGATCATCTTTCAAATATAATGAGTTAAAGCATCTGTTTTGGCTATGAAACATGACAAGGCTTCACTATATCTCATCATAATTTTATGTGATAGACCAGTAGCAAAGAAAAACTGTTGCGGTTGTAGGCATATTTTGTCAGATATTTCTAACATTGCTTGACCAAAAATGAAAGGGGAACAAATTATGTTTTCAAGAAATAGTTTCTGTTTGTGACAATATTTCTTTTTAAATCATGAAAAAAACAAATTTCTGCTGACATCATAATGAGGTGACATTACTGAAACTAAATAGCTATTAGATACTGAAAGGCCCTTTGCAATAGACCCAACATGCTTGCCAATACAGAACATACTTACTTTAAGAAATCTCTTCAAAGGGCATAATTTAGCTATGTTTTTCCCTGAGTGTTTTGGTCTATCACTCTCTCCATTTGAGATTTTACTCGAGCCAAGGTCTGACTGTGCAGCCAGGGAAAGGCTAGTGAAAATAACCAAGTGATTAATGACAGCAAAGTGGAATAATTCTTTTTTTATTTGTGGTCAGACTGATAGTTGTCAGCATTTTACTCCACAAAACAAAATCAACCAGGTTTTGTACTTAATGAGGTTATCTTTCTCCGATATTAACATTTCCTTCATGATTTAAAGACACATTCCATAACTGTTACACCTTACAACGTGTTTTCTAAATTATTCAGCAAGGCAAAAGCATTTATTATGTTCATTTTCAGCACTGTCACTCTGTTGCACTGCTAAATAAAATGCACTATACAACTTTTCACTCACGTGTCGCCTGCCCGGAAGTACTGACTGAGTGTCGCTTTATGGAAGTATGCTACATGCTAATGATATAAAACAAACCCACTGTTTTGAGACTTGAGCCATGGCATGTCCAAAGAAACCAAAGAAGACACTATCAGAAGAAGCAAGGGAGAGAAGAAGTTAGGGCTGGGCCATATGACCTAAAATATATATTGCAATATAATCTAAAGCATGTTTGATAACGATATGTATGGGGTTTATATGTATTTTTTCTTTATACATGTCAAATGACTGCTTATGAACTTTCTCACGTTCTTAAAACTTTAAAAAAGTTTTAGAATGTTTTTAAAGAACAGTTATTCTGCAAAATGCATTTGAAAAATAATGTAACACGGAAATTCTCACAACATAAATATGAGCATATTTTAAATAAAGTAAAAGCTAAAAATTATCAACATAAAGTAAAACAATTTCTGGTTACATGTTTATACATTTAATATAACATATAAAGACACCAGCATACATTTAAATTAAAAATGCTTCAGGTTCAGCAGGTTTCTTTTCCGTTAATGAAAAACAACCTTTATCTAGTGTGAAGACAAACACTGAACATCGACACAGCTAAATTACATCATCAAAATGCATAATTGCGGCATGGTGGTACAAAATCTCTACCTTTGGCAAATTTTATAAGCTCTCTACCTTATAACTTTTATATGCCCACTACTTGACCAAGTGATAGAGCAAAAGCAGCTTGATTCCCAAGCTGAAAACTGCCGGAGCTTCACCACCGGATAGTGCTATTAAAGACACACTCTGTAACTTTGCAGATAAGCTATTTTCCCTGTGTTGCCCTCTCATGGCTTGCGGCATAATATGTAGTGGCGTAATGGCACAACACGGCACTTTATCCCATCATAATGTTGTGGAGATCTACAGACTTACTTCTGCTAATGAGCTAGCATTTATTTAAGTCAGAAAACATCAGTTTTTGAAAACATGTATTTTTATGGTGGAAAAGTTACTTTAAGGAAACTTGCAAGCAGAGCTGCGGAGCTGCGCCAGCCTCTCGACTCCGGGTCAATTATTTTGGATGACTTTCTTCTCAAATACAAAAGTGTTTTTAATGTGGATAAAATGTTTTGATTGCAAAACTGCAGTCTTGCTCCGAAGCGTCATCTGATAACTGTGACATGTCAGTTATCAGCTGTTTTTCCTAGGCGTGGCCAACCTGATGGACCTCGCAGATCTGCTCGGTTAGCCACGTCCTCACCTCTATGATGAATTTGTAAATCCAAAAAAGCTATGGTTCTTTTGTTTTCTTCTTCATGTGTGAACTTTATGTTTTCAGTGGGGTCAAGCCTTTTCAGGTGATCTGTGAGTTCTTTTGTAAATGTTTTTTCCAGTTTTGCTTTGGTTTCCAAATTTTCCATGAAAAAATTGCTCATTATGGCGATAGTTGGTCCCCCAGGGCGAAACCCTTTTTTCGTCTGTATAATGTTCCTCTCAATTGGAAATATCTGGATTTTATGATGAACCTTAGTAGTTCAGTAATGTTTTTGACTGTGAGGTTTGTGCGTCTTTTAAGTGTCTGGTCTTTCCGGAGTCATTCTCATACAATGTGAAGCATCTTTTAAATGATTGTTTCTCACATTAAGAGATAATTAGCGTTGGAGATTTTAATATCAACTGGATAGACGAAATAAAAAACAATCTAAAACAAATCACTGATAAATTTAATTTCACACAATTGATTAAATCACCTACTTGGAAAACTTCTCGCTCGTTAACACTCAAAGATTTATTATTCGTAAAACAATCTGATAGAATCATTCAAACTTTCAGCTATACCACTGGACTATCGGATCATGATGCCATTTTCATTTCGAAGATGCTTACAAATAAACATTTCCAAGATTTGCAGAGACCTAAAGTTTCTAATTATGTCCCCATACTTCCAAAAAGTCAAATGCAAAGACTGGAGGCCACATTACAGAGGACAGATAATAATCCACAACAGCTTCTCCTGGGAAGAAAGCATCCTGCATAATATAAAAGAAAGATACTTTTTTGTTTTTGTTTGTTAGTGACTTTTCTTTCCTGAACTATTTTTTTTAAACATGGACTGAGGTTTGATGGTAAAGAATCTTATTCTTTCTAATCTTAAATGGTTGCAGTAAAAGGATGTTGTTTGTAAATCTTTGAGATGTGCATGTGCAAATAAACATCATTATACTGTACCCATGAATCTATCCTTTTATCTTTACCAGTGGTTTAATATAGCCTACAATATGACAGTGACAACAATGATTTTGAGGCTTGTACCCGTAGGCTATAGTCATTTATTATATATTGTGGACACAGTTAAAAAAATGTTATGCCCCAGCAAAGCTCTAGATATAGAATCGCCCCTGTTAGTTTGATTACTGGTATGGAAATAGTAACACGTTACATTAGTCAGTACTGAAAAAAATTTCATATCAGAATAACCCACTAATAGGTACTAAGTAACGCGTTACCCGAATCACTGAACTTTATGTTTAAAAATGCAAACTCTCCCATTAAAGATTAATTTTTTGGAAAAGTTGAAAATCCCATCTGACATTATATGATTATTTCTGAAAAAGTAAAGGTGGTTAGGGGTGGGAGATATGTATTAAAAATAAAATCTTTTTCATAGTTGAATAAATTTTATAAATGAAAAAAATGTTGTATCCCTCTATGCTTGAAAAGCAGCTATGAATAACAGAAAGTATTTTTTTAAAGTTACTTTCATTTCAGTCATTCTTTATTGAAGTTGACCTGAATTCAATTTCAAATAAATTAGGCGGACTAGTCGTCTTCCTTTACATGGACATTGCCACTTTTTTTTTATAAAATTGAAAAATACTTGTTTTCTCAGAATATTATCCAGATTTTTCTCTCATTTATGTCCAATATGACTTAAAAAGTGAGCTATTAGTGCTCGGTTTTCAAATTTTCAGGCAGAGTAATTATTTATATCATCAATTATTTCCAGAGATTTTAAAGTAATTTCTGTACTTGTAAAAGCCTATTTGAAGTTTATTTGAAGACACACTCTGTAACTTTGCAGAAATATGCCCTCTATCGGCCTCTTAAGGCTTGCAGCGTCATCTCATTGTCATAAAAACGTCTCTATGGAGCGTTTCTGAAGAAGTGTACCGACAGTTTTACAAGCTTGCCAGCCAAAACAGCAAAACATCAAACTAACGGTGATAGCATCTTCTTTGGGGGTTGAGAAGCTGCTCAGCTCAACGTCAAGCTCTGCAGCTCACACGTGGCACATCTGTTCGCCCGATGTGAATTAGGACTTGACAAGGCTTTTCCAGCGGTCAAGCTCCGGCAGCTTTCTGCTCTTGGAGCCCAGCTCCTTTTCCTTGCTTCTTCTGGTAGTGTCTTCTTTGGTTTGTCTGTCATGGCTCAAGTCTCAAAACAGCAGTTTTGTTTTTGTCATTAAGTATCGCGTAGTGTACTGCCATAAAGCAAAACTCTGTCTGTACATCTGGGGAAGCGGTCCACAGGTTAAAAGTTCTATTGTGCGGCATTTATGCGTAGGATACTCCCATGCAGGGACAGCTCAGAAAATAAACTTCATAAACTGTGTTGTGTTGACAAAACATTATGAAAACGTGTTTTTATAGTGAAAAGGTTACGGAGTGGGTCTTTAACTGTTCATTCTAGCCACAGAGAATATCTGCTTTAAATATGTTAAATCAAGTATCTTCTTTTTTAGAAATCAAAATATAATCATCCTTAAAAAAATAAAATACATGTTCTAAAACGTGCGTGTAAAATAAGATGGAAGTCCTTGGAAAGGCTGTAATCACTTTGAACAATGGAAATCCAAGAGATTGGTGAACATTTTTTCTGATATTCTCAATATCAAGATATAATTTAAAATAAAATAAAATCTTAATGAAAACAAAATTCGATAAAACAAAATATTTCACATATTGCCCAGCACTAACATAACAGCAAGTCCACCTACAATAAAAAGAAACCCTTAAAGGCACAGTGGGTAATTTTCGGCCAGTAGGGGGCACTGCATACCTAAATTATCACAAGCATGCGGTATCTGTGTCTTCGAATAAGAAACTCAACAACGGAGGTCCAATTAGTGCTGTTTTCAAACGCTCAATTCCCTGAGAATTCTTTATTTGCAGCAACATGACGAGCACATCAGTCTCTCTTTCATCGCTTGGAACTATCAAAGAGGTAAAAATTTATTTATGGCAAAAGTTTTTTACCATTTTGAGGGGAAATCAATGTTTTAATAGCGGGCGTGTTCCGTGCGCTTTGTCCGTCCGGGCTCTTGTAGAAGTAAAGACGTCATCTAATATTGCTTTCCCCTGAAAAGAGAACCCGCGCCTATGTATTTTAAAACTGATTTTTAAAGTCACATTTTACAATATCGCCAATATTTTGTAATTAGTGTGCCTTACATAATTAATATTACATAATATTTTAATGGCTATTTTCACGGATGTACTGCAAAAAATACACACTGTCACTTTAATGAAGGTGCAGTCGTAAAAAACATTTTAAATTAAATGATGAGAAAGATTCCTTCATTTCATGGAGGTTTAAAAGGACTGGTTTGATCAAGCAAGGAGGAACAGTATTACAGAGTATTCGCAACAACTGAACCTGCTTCCTAACAACTGACTGACAACTTTATAGATTCAGACAATCTCACTGCTATCCACATCATAACTGTAAACATTTCTTCTCAATGGCTACCGCAGACACAACGACATCTTCGTCTGACAGGGCAGGCTCAATCTTAAAACACGTCAGAATGTTCAGTGCTCCAAGGGTCAGTTCCATGGTAATACAGGACAATCAGTTCATTTGACCTGACCTAGTATTATACAGGTATGACACTGTATAATATAATCAGACTAAATCACTATGTCATGAAGAAGTAGCACACAGAACTCTCAATATGTAAGTATACACAGAACAGGTCTTCTTAATATACATTTTCCCATGACTGCTGGCATTACAGGAGCCTTGTTAAGAATTTAAAAATCTAAATATTTTGGTTTCACATTAAAAAGGCAGATAAATCACGCGGTGAAATTCTGCATTCTGCAAAGAAGGAGTAAAATCCCTTCACAGAGATAGTTCTGAGTTCTGTGTCTGGTGGGTAGTCCAGACATGGTTTTGAATCTGATTTATATGTTCCAAAATTGACCAAGCAGCCCTGGTGATTAACACAATGGAAAAACAAGCAATTTCACTGCTTCTTACATACTAAACTGTTGCAGCCACTACAATAAAACAAATAAGTTTATTCTACTCCTGCTATCATTCAGAACATATCTGAATATTTTTCAACACTACTTCAACTTTTTATATAGTTTTCTGGCCTGTTGCTGACAGACAATGATTAGGAGCCATATGGATGTGTTGAATCTTTTGTCAGCTGAGCAGAAGTAATGTCACACAAGTCTAAAGTCAGCCAAGCAAGCAGAACACTTTGCCAAACACGAGGAGTTCGAGTTCCCCACAGATTTGTATTCACTACAGCAACAATGCTGGAAAAGGTTGTGATCTAAGTTTGTAGTTTGCAAGTTACAAGCTAACTTCAAATACTTTTTCAACTATAATAGATTTTATTTTAGGTGTGCCTGCTCATTACCCCGTGCTGTTAGTACCAGCACGGTTGTTTCAGTTGCCTTTAGAGAAAGAGTGACCACACAAACAACCACGCATGCACTTACTGTATCAGAGAGGCGTACACACAGCAGGACTTAAAGGTATACATTTGCTTCCTGTTGCTTTGGTCTTTTCATGCAATACATCATCTTGTTGCCACGGAGTGAAGGTGCCAGTTTGTGAAGGACGCAGACTTCAAATTTAAAACCAAAGCTATGCCAAAAGTTTATGAACGGTTTACTGGAAACTAATTTGTACAAGCCTAAATCATGATGCTAATAAAAAAGAAAGTAATGATTTCCAAATTTACTTTGAGTTGTTTTTCATTTCTGACAAAACAAACGCAAAATATTTTATGTTTTGTCTGGTCAACTTCATTTCATGTATAAATATATATCCTCTCCTGTTGTTCAGACCTGCAATGCAGTCCAAAATGGGTTGTGGCAGGAGCAATTTAGAGCTTGTAATCAGGTCAATTGGTTAAATGATAATGTGATTCAAAACAGGTGATGTCAATAGGTGATAGTAATTATGATTTAGTACAAAAGCAGCATCCAAGAAAGTTCTAGACTTGTAGGAGCAAGGTTGGGTCGAGGATTGCCAATTTGGCAACAAATATGAGAAAATAATTGAAATGTTTAAAAACAACGGTCCTCAAAGAAAGATAGAGATATGGATATTTCACCTTCCTCAGTGCCTTACATTATTAAAAGATGCAAGGATTCTTAAGGAATTTCAGTGTGTAAAGTACTAGGGCTCAAGCCTAAGCTGAACAACCACGATCTCCAATTGGCACTGCATCAAAAACCTTCATAAGCAATATCACTACCAAAACTGGAATACATGTTTATTTAGGAAAAAATTAGAAAAACAACCAATAGAATTCACAAGGACCACATTAAATAATATGCTGTTGTGCTTTTTTTATCGCAATACAAATCAAACATAATTTCATAAAGTGCTCTTTTCAGTTTGTTTTTGATTTAACATACAGTCCCAGCCTTTTCTGATTTAGGGTTGTACATGTCTCTCTGGGGTCAGGGGTCTCTCTGCTTAAGCTACTGCCCCCACGACCCGACCCCAGATAAGCGAAAGAAGATGGATGGATGGTTTTACATGTGCAGATGTCTAAACCTTATTTTTTCACGGAGTTAGTAAAATTAAAACTAATCATGTTTTGGTTTTGAATGTAACCTCATTTTACAGTGCTGTACTTTGATCAGACTTGGCATTATGATCAAGGCCAAGGAAACTTATCAAACCATCGCAGAACTTCCTTTGCGTAGTGGTGCTTTATCCTTCTGAAAAAGAGCAAAGCTATCACGGACTACAGTTTTGATGAAAAGGTATACATGGTGTCAAAGTAACATCCACATCAATGGAAGGAACCAAGGTTTCCAAGTTATAAGATTGCTATAAAAACATCACCACACATCCCGGTGCCATGTGTAAAAGGTGCACCCAGATATCCATGTGGCCTAAAAGAAAAACTCCTCAGCAAAGACAGCAAAGTTGCTCAAAGTTCATGAGAAAATGGACTATACAGGCAAGGCACTTGAGGGGGTGGGGGTGGGGGGTGGCGGGTCTTCTTCAAGCATTGCTCTAAAAAAGCAAAACTACAAGGGAATGGTTTTTCTACATATTCATGAGATAGGATGTCCTGTTGAAAGTTCACATGGAGAGACTAATAAGTCTAAGATACCATTTTAATAGATACTCTCCATACAGTCTTATTGAGCTTGAGGTGTTTTGAAAATAAAAATGTGAACAACAATTTTAGTCTGAAGATTTGCTAAGCTCTTAGACATACCCTGAAATACTTGCATGCACAATTACTTTAGATAGACGCAGTTCTCCAGAGTTTTGAATTGTTGACTGAAGATTAAAGCGCACTTCACCAGCAAGAAACAGAATGGTGAAGTACAGAATAACTAAAAGGCTGCAAAGCAAATGATTTAAAGTGTCTACAAAGACATGGGGACATATGTAAAGATTTCTTTGCAACTGTGTTTGCGGGACAGCAGTATTGGTCATTTGACATTAGACTGATCCACCTATTTGATCTACACCCATTTTATTTTAGAAGTATTATTCTTGGTTCATAAAGCCTTCAAAACAAAATCAAACTTTCCCCCCATAAAACACGTATTGTTTGAAGCATGCACATACAGTATGTTCTTTGCTGTTTTCTACAGTGAGATGTTTGGGTTAAGTAGCTCTCTAGGTTTGTGTGTGTCTAACATCCTTATCTTGTTCTTCTTACAATAAGAACATTTCCCATAAGACTGTTCACTCTTGCTGTAGGGAAACAGGATTAGAATTATAGCTGGTAAGGGTAAACATGCATTAACACAAAAGGCTGAGGCCAACTGTGCTGACCTTAATGTTCACAAAAGAGTGTAATTGTTTGTGTCTTTCATTTTTCTCTTGTTACGCTACTCTGGCTCATCTCGCAACGCTTTGGAGTAAGAAGGTGCAGCTACTTAACCTTTGGATGCTTCGAGTCCTACATTTGTGAGATTATCGGCTTTGCCCTCAAAGCGAGACATTTCCATCTTATATATGGGATACTCGCTCCTGAAAAGGAATAATAATAATAATACATGATGTAACAATTTGTGTGAGTTGCAGGAAGCACTGATTACCTTGAAGGATAGTGCTGTGCATTTGCACTTCACAGATATCAGAGACTGAAATTAATCGTAAAACAGCTGCTTTCTAAATGGATACGCAGCAGATTAATGCAGTAATCTGAAGGTTTCAAATGTTGGACCTGACAGGAAAATGTGGGTGGGCAGAGAGAATAGTGAAGGAGTTTACGCTCTTAACTGGTGTTTCTGAAGGGCTGTTGAGTCATCCATTTCACTGCCAACTGCTCTCGTTCAGCTATTGAAAGGCTAAAAGAAGACTCGGTCATAGATAGGATTAACAAACAGAATATGGAGGCAAAATAACCAAGAGATATGTGTACTTTGGTATTCAGAGATACAACTGATTAGAATTAAAGCAAATTCTGTTAGTGCAGTGTGATTTCATTTAAATGAAAATACATACAACTTTATTTATCTTAGAAAGCAGTTTAAAATGTCTTCAAATTAGGGATGCACCGATACTGGTATTGGGTATCGGCCCCAGTACTGCCTAATGTTCTGGTATCGGTATCAGCTAATGTTAACCGATACCAGGAACCAATACTTATGATGTGGAAATACAGCATTAATTTAACAGAAAATGTTAGCTTTTACATTTTAAATTGTGTTCATTTTTATTAATATACACTACCGTTCAAAAGTTTGGGGCCACCCAAACAATTTTGTGTTTTCCATGAAAAGTCACACTTATTCACCACCATACGTTGTGAAATGAATAAAAAATAGAGTCAAGACATTGACAAGGTTAGAAATAATGATTTTTATTCGAAATAAGATTGTTTTTACATCAAACCTTGCTTTAATCAAAGAATCCTCCATTTGCAGCAATTACAGCATTGCAGACCTTTGGCATTCTAGCTGTTAATTTGTTGAGGTAATCTGGAGAAATTGCACCCCACGCTTCTAGAAGCAGCTCCCACAATTTGGATTGGTTGGATGGGCACTTCTTGCGTACCATACGGTCAAGCTGCTCCCACAACAGCTCAACGGGGTTCAAATCTGGTGACTGCGCTGGCCACTCCATTACCGATAGAATACCAGCTGCCTGCTTCTTCTCTAAATAGTTCTTGCACAATTTCGAGGTGTGTTTTGGGTCATTGTCCTGTTGTAGGATGAAATTGGCTCCAATCAAGCGCTGTCCACTGGGTATGGCATGGCGTTGCAAAATGGAGTGATAGCCTTCCTTATTCAGAATCCCTTTTACCCTGTACAAATCTCCCACCTTACCAGCACCAAAGCAACCCCAGACCATCACATTACCTCCACCATGCTTAACAGATGGCGTCAGGCATTCTTCCAGCATCTTTTCTGTTGTTCTGCGTCTCACAAACGTTCTTCTTTGTGATCCAAACACCTCAAAGTTGGATTCATCCGTCCACAGCATTTTTTTCCAGTCTTCCTCTGTCCAGTGTCTGTGTTCTTTTGCCCATCTTAATCTTTTTCTTTTATTGGCCAGTGTCAGATATGGCTTTTTCTTTGCCACTCTGCCCTGAAGCCCAGAATCCCGCAGCCGCCTCTTCACCTTAGATGTTGACACTGGTTTTTTGCGGGTACTATTTAATGAAGATGCCAGTTGGGGACCTGTGAGGCGTCTGTTTCTCAAACTAGAGACTCTAATGTACTTATCTTCTTGCTCAGTTGTGCAACGCGGCCTCCCACTTCTTTTTCTACTCTGGTTAGAGCCTGTTTGTGCTGTCCTCTGAAGGGAGTAGTACACACCGTTGTAGGAAATCTTCAATTTCTTAGCAATTTCTCGCATGGAATAGCCTTCATTTCTAAGAACAAGAATAGACTGTCGAGTTTCAGATGAAAGTTCTCTTTTTCTGGCCATTTTGAGCGTTTAATTGACCCCACAAATGTGATGCTCCAGAAACTCAATCTGCTCAAAGGAAGGTCAGTTTTGTAGCTTCTGTACCGAGCTAAACTGTTTTCAGATGTGTGAACATGATTGCACAAGGGTTTTCTAATCATCAATTAGCCTTCTGAGCCAACGAGCAAACACATTGTACCATTAGAACACTGGAGTGATAGTTGCTGGAAATGGGCCTCTATACACCTATGTAGATATTGCACCAAAAACCAGACATTTGCTGCTAGAATAGTCATTTATCTCATTAGCAATGTATATCGTGTGTTTCTTTAAAGTTAAGACTAGTTTAAAGTTATCTTCATTGAAAAGTACAGTGCTTTTCCTTCAAAAATAAGGACATTTCAATGTGACCCCAAACTTTTGAACGGTAGTGTATATACACATTTTTATCTAATTCACCATCATTTCTTGTAACAAGGACAGAAGAAAATAAAACCTAACTCCCAATTGATTGCACTTTTTCGTCTGGTAGAAGTATCGGTATTGGTACTCGGTATCGATAAGTACTCTGATCCAAGTGTTGGTGTGGTATCGGTTTTAAAAAAAGTGGTATCATTGCATCCCTACTTCAAATCCATTGTCTATACCAGCTTATCCTTGCATAGTCCCAGGGGGACTGGTGCCTATCTGCAGCAGTCATTGTAAGCAAGTAAAATATATTTATAGAGCGCCTTTCATTAATAGAGATATCACAAGCCGCTGTACTGCAGAGGTAAAAATTGAGCAAAACATGTAAACTTGGAGGACCTCTGGCCCCAAAATTTTATACTGTAGATACATATGAAGAATTTGGAGCAGAGACGTGGGATACACCCTGGACAGGTGACCAGTCCGTCACAGGGCAACACAGGAAAAATGGAAAATGGCCAGCATTTGTATAGCGTTTTTTCAGTCAGAGGACCACAAAACACTTTATACTACATTCAATCATACCTCCATTCATCCACACATTGATTGAGGCAAGCATTGTATCCATAATGTATCCACAGCTGCCCTTGGGACATACTGACAGGGCTGGGCGGGGCTGCTGGACTAGGACGGGATGATAATTTGATAGCAGTATATATCGATCGATAGACGTGTGGTGCGACAAAAAAAAAGGGGTCGATAAAAAGGTTTGATAGAAAAAAAAAAGTTTCCCATCATTTTTTTATTATAGCCTATCAGGTTGCTTAATACAACAATCATTACTTACTCCAAATGAATCATTAACGCTAACCCCGGAAGCTCTTTCAGCCACCCCTCATGTAAATTAATATGTTAACTCAGGTTCGTGAGCTGGACCACGCCTCATATTCAGTATTCTCTCACTAATCTACTCGGATCCGACTCACCTGGCATCTCACACCTGAATTCCATTCCTAATTACTCTGTGATCTATTTAAACCCGAGCACCTAGCCATCAGCGTCGCTCAGACTTTGGTCTCGTAAACCCCACCCTCCCTCCCCCTGATCCTTTATCTCGTCTCAGTATTACATCCCCATTTTACTATTCCCTCATCCCTTGATCCGCTCCCTCATCCCTTCATCCCCTCCCTCATCCCTTTCATCCCATCATCCCTTCATCTCCTCGGTCATTCCCTCTCTCATCCCCTCATCCCTTCATCCCCTCCCTCATCCCCTCCCTCATTCCTTCATCCCTTCTCCCCGTCATCCCTTTCATCCCATCATCCCTTCATCTCCTCCGTCATTGCCTCTCTCAACCCCTCCCTCATCCCTTTCATCCCCCCTTCATCCCCTCATCCTTTCATCCCCTCCCACAGCCCTCCTTCCCTCCTCATCCCCTCATCCCTTCATCTGCTTATCTGCTCTTTCAAACTCCAGCTCTAATATCCGTTTCTTTCAGGTTCTTTGTCTGGGGGGGTCCTGAGCAGGCTCGAGAAGAAGACCGACTTCCGAAGACTGCACCCCCACACAGAGTCTACAAGCCTACATCAGTGCATCCTTCCAGACACATCATCTATCTAACCTTTGTCAATAAATGAACTAATCAAAACTAATCTAATCTCCGTAGGCGTGGTCCATGCTAATGAATCTCCTTTCAAACCACAAAAAGGATGAAACGATTTGAACTGAAACTGAATTTTTTGATAGTCCCTAAGCTAACCATCGCCGCAACTTCGGTCGTGGTCAGATGCCACAGCAAGGGAGCAGCGGAGGAAGTTGTTCTGGATAAATGTTAGTGGCCAGTGGCGGCTGGTGGAATTTTCTCCAGGGGGGCTATGATGATGGCTAGATATTAGGGTTGTCAAACGATTTTTTTTTAACCTGTGGATTAATCCCAACTAATTAACATTCCTAAAAATGACTAAAAAACAAACATTTTTAGAGTAAAGGGACAAATTCAATTGCCACAACGGAAGTTACACTGTAACTATGGTTCTGTGAGTTCCTGGATGACTGCCAGTGGCAGTATAAACAGATTGAATATGTCCCTCGCGCTCCGCGCAGGTCGAGTTAAAATGTAAACAAAGTCGCGTAGCGACCCGTAGCCCATGTGGGCGTGAGTCTATAAATAGCACGCAGGGCTACACCCGGCCTCCCAGGATCTTCTCGTGGAGAAGAGTTCTGAGTGACCGGCCTGACTGGCAGTCATCCAGGAACTCACAGAACCATAGTTACAGTGTAACTTCCGTTCTGTTTCGTTCCCTTCTGACTGCCAGTGGCAGTATAAACAGAGTGGATGACTTATACCAGCGGTGTCACGAGGAACGTGGTACTCACCCACCTCTCAGGGGGTAGAAGCCAGGGGCAGGACCGCTGATGCCAGCGCCGATTCCTGGCCCACATCCAGGCGGTAGTAGCGTGCAAACGTGCACGGTGCCGTCCAGAATGCCGCCGCACAGATGTCTCCCAGAGGGACGCCCCTCATTGCCGCCCAGGATGTTGTGACGCCCCTGGTGGAATGGCATACGATATCTTGAGGAGCAGCCGCACCCATAGATTCATATGCCAGTTTAATAGCGTCCACCACCCAGTGCGACAGTCTCTGTTTTGAGAGGGGGCGCCCCCTGTTTCGTCCCCCGTAGCACACAAACAACTGGTCCGATTGTCGAAGCGCCGCTGTAGCCGCCATGTACAGCTGCAACGCTCGAACTGGACACAGCAGGTTCGCGGATCTCTGTTCTTCAGAGCGGAACGGAGGAGGACAGAATGCCCTGAGCCTAATGGGCGTGTTCACATAGCCTGAGGGTAGAACCTTGGGGAGGAAGGCCACGTTGGGCTACAGAGTCGCCCCAGACCCCCCTGCCTCCCAACGCAGGCACACAGGGCTGACTGCAAGTGCGTGAAGCTCCCCGACGTGCTTCGCTGTGGCCACTGCTAACAGGAAGACAGTCTTAACGGACACAACCCGTAAGGGGGCCGTGCACATTGGCTCAAAAGGCGGCCTGCCCAAGGCCTTCAAGACCAGGGGGAGGTCCCATGTAGCCGCAGGAAAACGTCGGGGGGGGCGCAGCCGGCGAGCACCCCGGAGAAACCGAGTCACCAGGTAGTGTGCTCCTACCCCTCTGCCATCAATGCGATCATGTCCGGACGATATGGCTGCTATGTGCACCCTCAAGGTCGATGCTGCACGTCAAGCACCGAGCAGGACCTCGGTAGCACACCCCGGTCCTCGCACCATGCTGTAAAGCCCCTCCAGCAATGAGCATAGGTCGCCACTGTGGAAGGAGCCCTAGCAGAAGTGGGAACCAGACTCTCATAGGCCACTCGGGAGCCACAAGAAGAACCTGATGGAACGATGAATTCACCCTGTGGAGAGTTGGCAGAATCAGTGGCCATGGCGGAAACGCATACAGCAGTTCGTCTGGCCATGCGTTGGCGAGAGCGTCCATCCCCAGAGGAGAGCTGGCCTCTGTCATGGAAAACCACAGGGGGCAATGTGTGGTGCTCCGCGAGGCAAAAAGATCGACGCGGGCCCTGCCATAGCGCTCCCAGATCCCCTGCACCACCTGGGGATGCAATCTCCACTCCCCCGGGGGAAGATGCCAGCGTGACAGGAAGTCCGCCACGGAGTTCCTCGTCCCCGGAAGGTGCATTGCCCTCATGGAGGCGAAGAGGGGATAGGCCCAGGTCCACAGCCTGTGAGCCTCCCGCAGAGACTGCAGCGATCTGGTCCCGCCCTGATGGTTGACGTGGAACACCGCCGAGGTACTGTCTGTCCGGACGAGGACATGCCTGCCCTTGATATAAGGCCAGAAGTGCCTCAGCGCCAAGTAAATCGTCCGCAGCTCTAGGACATTTATATGTAGGTCCTTCGCCCACGGACCCCACTGGCCCTGGATGAACCGGCCCTGCCACAGCGCCCCCCATCCTTGGGGCGATGCATCGGTTGTCACCACTTCCCTCCTTGCTGGGACACCACCGAGGGAGACGCCGCGTTGCAGATACGCACAGTCCCCCCACCGACGGAGCCACACCACGCAGCTGCGTGTGACCGGCACCCTGACCCGTTTGTCCAGACGGGGGTCCATGTGAAGGCCACCGAACCACCTCTGTAGGGGCCGGAGGTGAAGCAAGCCCAGAGGCGTCAGGGTTGACGCATCACTCAGCATCCCCAAAAGTCTCAGCCACAAGCTGACTGGGGGTGCCGCTCCTAGCTGAAAGGCCCGGATCAGGCCTAAGATTCTGTCCACCCTCTGTGCAGTCAGGCGGGCCTCCATGGTCACAGAGTCCAAGGCCATGCCTATAAAAGTGGTCTGTTGGGCAGGACCCAGCTGACTCTTCTGTCTGTTCACTGTCAGCCCCAGTGCCCCGACATGGGCCAGGACCTTGGATGTGGCACGTCTCACCTCCCGAGACGAGGGCACACAGATGAGCCAGTCGTCCAGATAGGGCAGGACCTTCAGCCCTGACTGGCAAAGGGGGCTCAGGGCTGCCTTTATGCACCTCGTGAACACCCGAGGGGCGAGGGACAGGCCAAATGGCAGGACCGTGAACTGGTAGACCCTTCCCTGAAAGGAGAACCTCAGGTACTTTCTGTGCTCTGGATGGATGGGGACATGAAAGTACGCATCCGTCAGGTCTACCGATGTGAACCATTCTCCTGGACAAATGGCCTGAAGGACATCGCGGATCCGAAGCATCCGGAAGCGAAGAACTTTCAGAAATTGATTTAGACCCCTGAGGTCTAGCACCGGCCGAAGCGACGAATCTTTCTTCGGTATGAGAAAGTAGGTTGAGTAAAAACCGTCTGCCTGGAAAAGCGCCGGCACCTCCACAGCGGCCTTTTTGTCCAGGAGAGTCTGAATTTCCTGTAGCAGGACCAGGGATCGCACCGGGTCTGTGACAGAGGTCACCCTGATCCCAGACGGAGGTGGGGGCCGACGGCGGAACTGCAACCTGTACCCACTGGATATGGTGTTCCTTACCCATGCATCGCTGCAATGGGCCTCCCAGTAGGACAGGTGCTGTGGTGAAAACCTCTGCGCCGCCGGCCCCTGGCCCTCAGGCCATGTCCCTACGCCTGCTCGGGCCCCTGGGGGGGCGGCGGCCCTGCTCCTGCCCTGCCTGCATTCTGCGGGGTGGGGCTTGCCCATACCTGGGCTGCTGGCCGGTCTCCGCCCTAGCCCGGCTGCCCCGCCCATATTGTGGCGGGACAGCTGTCCGAAACGGACGTCCAGGGTCCCTTGAGGCCCGGACTCCCCGCTGCAGAGCCGGGGTGGCCGTCGCGCCAGTACGCCTGCCCCAAACCTCTGGGGACTGACTGGACTGCCGCCGTCGCTCCAGGGCCCTCTCCGCTTCTGGGCCGAACAGCTGGCCCGGAACTACCGGTAGCCCCCGCAGCCCCTGCCTACAATGGTCCGAGACAGGCGCCTGCGCCAGCCATACCTGCTTTCTTGCCACCACCAAAGTGGCCATTAGACGACCAAGTTCCCTTGTCATCAGCCCGAAGGCCTGCAGGGCTGCGTCATTCGTGTCCAAGGGTGTCTCAGCCGTGCTTTGTTGCAGCATCTGGGACTGGGCCAACATTAGCACGGAGAGAGTGTTGCCCATCCGGGCCATACGCGCCGCGGCGTCATAGGCCCTGCAAAGGAGGCTGTCCGTGACCCGGCACTGGGCACTCGGGCAACGGACAGTCTCCCTCAGAGCCTCTCCTCCAGAAATGCCGGTGACGGCAGAACCTCGAATGCAGGAGCTGCGGGAGCCCGGCGGAAGAAGGGGTTCCCTGTTGGGCGGCCTGCCAGGGTGTCGTCCAGCCCGATCCTGGCCAAGGCCGCCTTAATAATTGCCTGCAATAGGCCCGGTCCCTGCCCCGGGTCAGAGCTCAGCGAATCCCGGTGTGAGGATTCGGAGCCCTCATGGCCCTCTTTGCCTTTGGGCCACCGTGATCCCCCACTGGCGCGGCACGCCTCCTGGGACATGGTTGGGGTATACCCGATGGTGACAGATTGGTTGGGAAAACCAGGCTTTCCACCTGGTGCAGCCTGTCCTCCCTCACTGACAGCGGTAGAATGCCACAATTCATACACGGGTCAGTGAGGGCTTCCCTGAGGTGACCCACGCCCAGACACCTGGGACAGAGGTCGTGGCCGTCCTCCACCTGGAGATCGGCCCCACATGACGTGCACGCCAACATTTCTGTGAATGAGTGCAAGCACAACACCGGGGTGTCCGAGCGAGAACTTCAATAAAACTGAAGAGCGCGAATCGGACCCCCCCAGACTATAGGGCGCTGTGCGCCGGCCAGGTAATCCGAGCGAGAGCTGTCGTACAACGCAGAACGCGGTCGGAACCTCCGGCCACTTACCTGTTAGTATCAGCTGTCCGCTTTCCTCTCGTCCGGAGAGATGCGCCAGCTAATTCAACTATGGAAGAGGGCGAGCCGTCTCTGTCGAGCCGCTCACCTTTTCCTACTACAAACACAAAGAGAACACGCGTCAACCACCGCCGTAGAGGGCTACACGAGCACTCCGACTGTAAGTCACCGGCAAGCTGACGCCGTTACACACTTAAACGTGCTTACCTCTTTGTGGACCTGCAATTCAAAAAAGTGCCGAACACGGTACTCACGGAGCGAATTACCAGCGGAGAACGTCAGGTAACCCGCGAGAAGATCCAAGAGGCCGGGTGTAGCCCTGCGTGCTATTTATAGACTCACGCCCACATGGGCTACGGGTCGCTATGCGACTTTGTTTACATTCTAACTCGACCTGCGCGGAGCGCGAGGGACATATTCACTCTGTTTATACTGCCACTGGCAGTCAGAAGGGAACGAAACAGAACCCTTTTTATCAATAGAGATTATTTTGCTCTTTATTATATATATATATATATATATATATATATATATATATATATATATATATATATATATATATATATATATATACATATATATATATCTATGTATAAAGATATATATAGATATATATATATATATATAATTTAAATTTCCACACAGCTGCTGATACAGGTTTGGGTGATATAAATGTGAGGAGGGAGATGATGTGTGTGATCTCATATGAAAAATAAGAAGAAATGAAAGGTAAGGTAGAAATAACCAAAATATATGAATAAACTTTTGGATATCAGCAGCTGTGTTAAGTATCAAATAAATCAAATGTAATTAATAAAATGTCACAATTTACCGCTTTCAAAAATGTAAACACTCAGCAGACAAACTATCCAAGTCATCAGTCTACACAATAGGAATACATGCTCTTATTGTGAAGTAGCGGCGTCTGCACTGCAGAGCTATTTCCGCTAATCAGTTAGCACTAATTTTAGTCCGAAAACATCACTTTAACAGAATAATGCGCATTTTTAACGCAGCGATACCTTCGTTCGTCTCCAACTCCCGCATTCAGACCTGTTTATCAGCCGCGCTGTATGACAGACGTCTGTGACGTTGTTTGACTTCAGCCGCTTCAGCCCCACAGCTGGAGGGGACGATATGTAAGCCCTGCCCCCTCGGGAGGCGTCCTATCTTTTGTATTGAAGACGAGCTACTGCGCATTCACAACTTATAACGAGAGTCTATGGGAGCCTTGAGGCGCAAGGCGGAAAAACGTCCGCATTCAGACAACACAACCACAACTCAACTCCCCTTAAACTATTCAACATTTATCTTACACATCTGAAACAAAATATACATATATTTCGAAACATTTATATGTTATTATAAAAATTATTTTCCACTTTTATTCAAGGTAATGTGGCAAGTTGTCAGTGGTGGGGCGGCGCCATAGCGCCCTCTATTGGCCAGCCGCCACTGTTAGTGGCTCAGGTAAAGGTTGCGTCCTGTTTTGAACCGATCCTTGATGCACTAAAACACTAAACATAGCAATAATGAAATATAATACCACGATCTGCTAATTTAACTAGGACTTCCCTCCTCGCGCTGTGAAACTGTCACAGAGAGACACTGTGGTTTTTAAAATGTCCCCTCGTTTTTTCTCCTGGTCCTCAGAAACGAAAAACGCTTTTTCTGGGCTCTGTCTACACTTTGATGACTAGCTGGTTAGCTTTAGCTAATAGCTGAACCAGAGCTGAAGTGAATTTGAATAAGCTTTATTGACAAACTAAACCAAAGGTTTCAGCCGTTAATACTATAAAGTGTCATAAAATGTTTTAAAGATTAGAAAGCCTCAAGATAAGCCTTTATTTTAAATTACTAACAATTAAAAAATATGTAAAATATAATGGTTAATAATATTACTTTTCTTTGTATTTACTGATGTTACTCAAGTCTCTTGATTTGTTTCTGTGTCTTACAAATATAAAGCGTCTCTCCACTTTTACCTTTTTGTCGTGCCGTACTGTACTGTACTACCGGCTACACAGCTCAACACGGTACGACTCGTTTTGTGTTGCTTCACAGTTGCATCACACCAGAGCGTCTGAAGTGAGCATGTGCGTTATATGTTGGGCGGCCCCAGAGTACGCAGCAGGAAGTTAACAAAGGCTTGGAGAAAAAGAAGAACAATTGCAAACCCCCTGGAGATCGTGAGCTTTTTGCTCAGTCTGTGGCTTTTTGTAGTCGCACGTCGAGGAATATAGACCCCAGAAAAGCTACACGCTGCAAGGAAAAACACGGAGTAGTACAAGGAGTGTGAGAAGCTCTGCAGGAGTATGACGCTGTAGACAGAACCCGGCAGCTTGTGTGGGTAAGCCGATGCAAATACTACCCCGGTGTTGTGGGCTATAAATATGCTCTGGGTATTTATTAATTCGCTAAAGCCCAGCGTAAAAACCTATGTTGACTAAGCTGGCTTTAGTAATAAGTGGTCTGTGTGCATGTTTCAGATGACTGCTCTGTGAAGTCGTCACAGCTGACAGTTGGTTTGGTCGTTAAACCGGGCCTTGCAGTGATGAGACGTTCTTCTGCGTTTCACCGAAGCTCAGTGGCTGCAGAACTTCAGGATGTCGGAACAAACATTAATCTACATGTGCAGCAAACTACATCCAGCGACGCAGCTTTTCACCTTTATGTCCCCTTAAAAAAACGAGTTTCTATTGCTCTGTGGAAGCTAGACATGATAGAAGCATGACTGTTTTTTAGAGTTGATATCCCATATTTGAATAGTATCATTTCGTATGCATAATGTAGCAAAAGCCTCAGACTGCTACAGTTTAAATTATGCGGTTTAACTGTCCAAAATTTGTTTTGGGGTCTCATTGCTGTTAAAGCTGTGGCAATATGCTACATATTATCCCATCCTAAAGGCTCTACATTTAATTGTGCTGATTTAAGATGTTTCACTTAACCAGATTTACTATAATCTACAAGCCACAAATTCAATGAATTACAAACCACAACTCTGTTTTGTAATAAAGCTGTGTGCTTTAAAATGTTTTCTGTTTTGTTTTTTTTTTACATCAGCACCAATACAATGTGTTTTACAGATGATATCCCATCTTTGAGTAGTCTTAGGCTTTTCACCAGCTTTCAAATTTATGCAATTTACTTATTTAGCAGAGCTAGAATATTGAACTTTTAACAGCCAGAGCAATTGTTGCTATCAGATTTTAAAACTGTGGATGAACCCTGATGCCAGACATAATATTGTAAAATGATTCCACCAACCAGCATGTAATTAAACTGCTAATGAAAATACAAGCATATGACTTGGACATTTTTATTGGACAGTTTAGAAAAAGTTCAGAAACAAAAGTCCAGCTGCACATGTCTGTGGGTCATGGTTTAGTCTGCAGCATCCCAGGAAGGTTTGATTGAAGGCAGATTGAAGGCATCGTGTCATCTCCACCCTTTACATGATTCAGTGGTACTGAAACCAAATACATGATAAAAATAAGAAAATTAAAACAGAGTATTACTAAAAGAATGCATTTAGTAACTGAAGCATGAAAAATAGAATTTATGTGAGAGTATGAGGTTTAAAAACACATAAAACATAAGAATAAAAAGAGAAGGTGTGAAGAACAAATTTATGCAACAGAATGTAGATTAAAAACAGATAAAACACAATCAGTTAATAAAATAAGACTAACAATTAAACCACGAGAATCAAAGAGTGGTCAAAAACGCAATTTAGGACTCAAAGGCAGCTCTGAATAGTAGAGTTTTGATCTTTGATTGTTAGGATTCTGTGGCTGTTTGGTTCTGTGTCTCTCTCCCTCACCTTTTTCCCACAGGGGCGTGGCAGGCTGTGAGCAGCAGGTGCAGCTCATCGGCGCTCATCAACTCCAGTTTTAAAAAGGGAACGATGGCTGCAGACTGATGCCTGTCTGTTCTTACAGTAATCGGCTGAATCCTCTCAGAATACAAGTAAGCGGTTCTCTCCTTCTTGGTTTTTGAGTCTTTACCTGTCTTCCTGTAGAAAACTCCTAGTTCCTCAGGTACCCCATCTGGACTCAGCGCCTTCCTTCCTGGGATCCTGTAGCTCGCCTACCCGCCCTTCCGATGGATCATCATCTCCAAGTAAGACAAACGCTTAACTCTTCATCTTTAATCCAGTTCTCTTCCATACTCACCTGCCCCGGATTCTTCTGGCTCCACCGTCAGCTCCATATCTACAATCAGATTCATCAAGCATCAGTACTTTGCTTACCGAATCACTCAGTCAACAGAATCCTACTTACCTCCTCCACTGGCTCCGTGACCATTCCTACCTGTAAGCATATTAAAGATTCAAGAAACCATTTTTCAAATCTCAACCTAACCATAATTACCTTCCCTCCAGGTCTGGGTTCCTGGCTTCCCTTCCTGATTCTCCCGAGAAGACCTGAAACCTGTGCATATTGAGAAAAGACTGTTAGTCAATAAATCTGGTTTTAAGAAAACTAAAGTCTTTCGTGGTGTACTGTCATGGAGTCTCAAAACAAGCCTGTCATTGATTTGAAAAGAGCCTAACGTCTGAGCATTTTTGCATTCTTCTGGAAGTTCATTAGCATGGACCACGCTTACAGAGATTAGATTTGTTTAGATTCGAACATTTATTGACAAAAAGGTTCGATAGATGGTGTGTCTGGAAGGATGCACTGATGGAGGCTTGAAGACTCCGTGTGGGGGTGCAGTCTTCGGAAGTCCATCTTCTCCAGCCTGCTCAGGTTTAAATGGATCACAGAGAAATTAGGAATATAATTCAGGTGTGAGATGCCAGGTGAGTCGGATCTGAGTAGATTAGTGAGAGAATACTGAATATGAGGCGTGGTCCAGCTCACGAACCTAAGTTAACATATTAACTTACATTTTGTTCCAGCTTTGTGGAGCACAGCAGCTGAAAGCTGCCTCTCCCTGTTTAGTTCTAATTCTAGGAATGTTTAGTAAGATGAGTTGGAGGACCTGAATGGTCTGCTGGGTTGATTTAGTGACAACAGATCTCCAACATACTTTGGTGCTAAACCGTTCAGTGATTTGAAAGCTGACCTTGTTATTGCATTTGTGATTCTGGAGGTTCAGGTCTGAGTCCATTATTACACCTAAATTACGGGCCTGATTAGTTTTTAGTTGGATTAGCTGAAGCTGTGTGCTGACTCTGGAGCGTTCCTCGTTAGCTGGAGAAAGTTATGGGACATCCAGTCGTTGATTTGTTCAATCCATTCATTTAAGGTCTGGATAGAATCAAAGTCACCTGGTGGCAATGTAATGTATAGCTGTGCCGTCTGCGTCTTGGTTAGTGGGAGCATATAAATATTGAACAAGATGGAGCCCAGGGTGACCCCACATGTGATATTATTTTTTATGCCTAGTTATTATGTGTGTATTACATCCTATATTAGTATTATATAGACAAACTGAAAAGTGTTTCTTCATCTTAAAATTTGTTACTTTATAACTATGTTCATTATTTGTATGATGTTTTTCATTTTGATCTTTCACAAACCAGAATTTGCCCATAGTATATTTCTGTCTGATGAAAGAATAATAATCATCAGGTGTTACTCAGTACTCAACCAGCTTTTTTACTATATACTTTTTAAATCTAAATTGAGTAATCTTTTGGACAGCTACTTTTAAAATTTTACTTGAGTAAAAACCCCTACCCACCTCTGCTTATAAGTTTAGAGTTTCACCCTGACTCATTTGTAAGAAGCAGAAATCATTTAATGCATATCAAAGATGGATGATAGTTTTTAGATATACTTTTAAAATATTTTCTTGAAAAAAACACACACTTTTCATCAATAAATTTAATACATCATATATTCCTTCCTATTTAATTTGTCCTTTATCATTTAAATTAGCACATTTCATTTGATTAACTATTAAGATTGTAATTTTTTATTCAGTTTATTTTTAAACTTGTGTCTAAATTTGTGTTTCTGTTTAAGTATGCTTTAGTATATAATCACATTTTCTAAGACAACTAAAGGAAATTAGGTTAAAAAAAATAAGTTAAATGTTTTTAGAGTTTTTTTTTTGTCACAAAAAAGCAACCAAAATCAGAAGTTGATAATGATGTGGTCACTAGATGTAGGTTTAATAGTTAATTCTTTTTAAAATGGCAATGTTTCACCTGTATTATGTTAACAATTAACTGGTAACTGCTTCATACTGAGCTCACCATCTGAGTAGGTCATCTCTATGTGCAGTTTTAAATGTTCTCAAGCTAAGCTACACAAAGTAAGACCAGTTATGTCAAACTTGCTCTGTAGTACACCCTTCTGTTCTATAACGTTCTAACAAGTCTACTAATCTCACCCACTGGCATGCATTATGGCTTTCAAGCAAACATTTCCTTTCCCTGGTTGTCGTCTTCTGGAGAGGCTAAGGTAAAGGCACTGCATATCGCACATTTTTTTTTTTCCCAAACAGTCCAGCTCTGGCTGCTTTTCGTCCAGTCTTATGCAAATCTACCATATAAGCTTTATGTCCTTAAGGTTAAATGCAGTATTGACAATGGTACCTTTTATTAACAGTAACTGGTATTGCTGCACAATATACTGATTCAATTTGGCTTTCCACTAATGCAAATGTAAATTTGAACAAAAATAGATGAAAGTACAAAAAGTAACATTAATCCCACTCAGAGCACTTTAAGGGACATTATATAATCTTTCATTTAAAACAAAATCAGAAGAAAAGGAAAGCTTAATTGGCTTTAACACAAAAAGCCATAAAAAGGATGTAAATGCAGACGTGAATACGTGCAGTACCGACATAGAAAAGCTTCATTCATCGATGTGAACTCCAAACTGTTCCCTTGACTGAGCTCCAGACAAACAAGCCTTACTAGACACCACACTGATGGATTGACTGTATGATTGATTCAGAGAAATATTAGAAGTCTGCTAAACTATAGATTACATTGACTGATAGTTTATTTTGCTGATGCTCTTTTAAAGGGACTACATCATGCTATTTTTTTTACAGCTTTCAACTTCTGAGATAGACTTATTTATGCTAAAATGTTACTGTTGGTGTTATACAGTATTAATTTATCCTACAATTTGACTTGTATCCTGTAGTTAATGTTGGACCACAACGGAAAACGGCTTGTTTCTCTAAAAAAAAAACGCCTCCTGCTCCATCCATTCCTCTGCTCATTTAGATAATGTGTCCTAAACTTCTGAGAATGTTGATGCCTGAGTCCAATAACTTATCTTTAATTACATCAATACATACATACTGTATGTATTGATGTAATTATAATAATTGTATTGAGCTTCGATGATCAGGGTCCGCCGCCCCTTTAAGAACAATAGATGGCATGCCTTAGTGAATCTTGAGAATCAACTTGTTAATCAATTAGCATGTGAAACATGCAAAATTAATAGTGATTTGAGACTTTTCAAAGCCGATTATTTTTCATAATGTTGAAATGACAGGAACATAAAAGTCCGGCATGTCGCCAGGACACTTTAGGGGGCGGACCAGTGGAGACAGCTGGCATTCAGCCATGGACTTTAATGGTTAATGTCTTTGGAGAAATACAAGACAAGGCATTCACTTGTTTTGATACTTCAATTCATGGAAACTGAATGGAGTTAAAAGTAGAAAATAGCTTCTGCAGGAATGAAGAACTCTAAATTGGGAAAAAATATGAAAAAAAGTGTGATAATCATTTAATAATCAAATCGTAGCATCCAAACCATAATCAAAGCACCCAAGGTGACACATCCACATTGTGAACAGCATGAGACGTCGTTGAGTTGAGGCATTGACATTTTTTCTTGTGGTGTACCCACCATTGTTGACTTTTTCTTTAAGTTCATTGTTTCACATAAGCAAATCACAGTCGTAGACTTCTACATAAATAACCTGCTTTCATGACATATCACTGTAGTGTCCATAAATATCACCCGAGAGCCAAATATCTCTCACTTTTTGTGAGTTTTGTATATAAATTCCCCTAGTAAAAGCAAAATGTATGCAACAAAGAAATAAAGAAATTGCCAGAGAATGCTGATCGTTGCATCAGTTGATTGCTATAATCTTTAGCTCAAAACTTGCTAATCAATGCTTCAGGCTCTCAGTGAGAGTTAATGTATTACTTTAATATATCAAAAAATCACAGTATTTTTGCTATACAACATAAAATCTGAGGCTGCTTGTGGGAACTGCAGAATTTTATGACCTGTTCAGTAGTTTGCTATACTGGTTAATTTGGAAAAAAAATAACATGTCCTGCACATAAAGTTTTCTTGCTTGATTAGGTTTGCAAGAAAAAACAGCTTAACAGAAATAATTGCAAATAAGTGGGTGAGTGCTGTTTTACACAGGATATGGTTTGATTAAGAAATCTTGAACTTTGTTTCAAGGAAATATAAGCTTGGAATTGGCCTAAAAATGCTTACATAAAAGATTTTTTGTAACCTTCCAACTTTCCCTGTTATTTTTTTCATTCTTCTATTGTTTCTTCTCTTTGATAATAATTATGCTGTACCCGTCAAATGCCACACCTAATCCATCCATTTTGGGTCAATCTGCATAACAAAGCTATCATGTTTCAATCTCTTCTGATAAGCCTGCCACTCCTGATTTATAGCCAATAGGGGGTTATTGCTCTCATCCAAAGCATCTCATTGGATGAACTGTTGGAAGTGTTTGGACAGTGTTTCATATATGAGCTCCTGCTCTGGGAGATGGGCTCACTGTGGTCGATGCAACATGCCAAAAACACGGAGTTGCACATGGCTTCATGTAAAGGACGCGTACACACAGACATTTGAAGCATTAATCATACAACCAAATGCACGCTCACACACCCTGACTGAAACTCGACTGTTTGTGTGTAACAACTGTAGTGATTTACTTTTTACAAAATGACTCAGCATCTAGTTCCTTAGTGCAAAGTCAAGATGAAGACATTGAGAAACTGTTTGTGCCATTAATCCAGGAAGGAAGGCCGGACTTAACTTGGTTATTAAAACAGGTTTACCAGATATTTTATACAGAATATGGTATTGTTCAACAAAAGGAGGATTGAAGAGTAATATTTTTGTGGTTTATGTTGAACTTCATTAAACTTCACAAGTAAGCCATTTAATAGCTTAGATTACAGTGTGTCTCATAGCTACATTAAGTGCATTATATACTGCAATGTAACTCAGTTTTTCATAACAATTACCACTTTATTATTTGCCAGGTCTTCCAGGGAGAGAGCAGGAAAGCCCATAGATAGAAGAATCCAGATTTTGTTTCCAACCCTAACCTCAAAAGGCCACATTGCTCCCTTACATATCAAGTAAATGATAGTGATAGTTGCAGTGAAAAGCTTTTTCATTGCTCTGATAATTTCTTACGATCTTTCAAACTCAGTAAAATACCATAATGCCAAAAACACCATCAGGGAACATGGTTGCTGCAGCTTTTGAAAGTAGACTATAGAAATACTTTGCTGATCGCTTGTTTTGCTGTATTATGAGCAGTTGAGGTAAAAACAAATTTTGATTTGCCCGTAACTCACTGGTTAACCTACGGCATTTGCAACCCCACATGTGAGCCATGGAGTTAATTTAAGGATTTAATTTTACACATTTACCTAGTATAAATGTGTCATGGTAAATACCACTTTTGTTATATGTTCCTTTGTTAGACAGTCTTTAAAATTATCTATTTCATAATGCGGAAAATCACAGTTTTGCTGGAAAGCTAACAAACCTTCCCAACATTATTGGATCCCCTTCTTTCATTTGCCCGAAGATGATATTCCTCCATAGCGAGACTGAGGAGTTTGCCTTCGCTCCTAATTTCAGAAGGTAAATGTCAGGAGAGCAATTGAATTCTAGAGTTGAGATAACATTAAACATCTGAAATGAGAGGTATGATGGGAATGCTGATGAAGGAAGAGCTGTGGGATGCAAAAGGAAACATTTCTAACTATCATGCAAACTGACTTAAAAACTGCAATCATGACATTATGCCATAATTATAAGAGGCTTACTTGGCAAGGGCAAAATAAACACAGTTTATATCAGAAAAAGCAATCGTCTAAGTTGAAGAATAATATCCACAAGCCAGTCTGAGTTAACTTTTAAGTATTTGTCCCAAGTCTAAGTCAAGTCTCAGCTCTCTGAATTAAAAGTTGTTTTTATTTAATCCAAACCATCTAGTCTTCCTAAAATGAACTCTTGTGATAGTATCTAATGATTTAAAAATAGCCTAAAAAAGAAAAACCGAGGGGTTGTCTGAACTCATCCTGGGTGTCTAGTGTCCTGTGTTTTGATAGTAGTCTGAACGTTGGGTTGGATGTAGGTCTTCCCCTGGGTTGGGGCCGTGGGTACGGCGTTGGGCCCCCTGGGGCTTCGTGGTGCCACGGCCATGGGCCCTGATTTTGACGTGCTAAGGCCTCCCACCCCTGGTGGATCTTACTGAATGGGTGTGCCTATTGGAGTCAGTAGGGGAGCTGGCTCACTGGAAATGGCATTTTGTCACCCCAGTTGTTTCCTCCCCATCCCCAGATGCTTCTGTCCTCCCGCTCCATCATTATATCACTTACATAGGGTTGTGGGGCATGGGTAGGTCACTGGGGAGCGTGGAGAGTTTTCTGTCTTCGCTGTCCGGTTGTGGCCTGGGTCCTAGTTTTACCATACAACTTAGAAACTTTCTTCTTATAACATTTACATGAGACACACATGTAGGGACCTTGCGGTGGGTACACCTCAGCTCCGGGGGGTGCCTTTAAAGAGCCTCACCTCTGGTGCCGATGCCCACTGCTTAATTGCATCTAGACACTGAGGGCCCGCGGTGGGAGATGGAGATGCCTGGCTACATTCCCATGTCCCACCCCTCTCTTTTAAGTGCACATTAGAACAACACACAACAAAACCACATTAGAGCGAGAGGAGAGAGGCTATGGGTCTTCCCACACCCCTGTTCATTTGACCATCGGGGTTGGGGTCCAAGAAGTAGATCAGGCCATCAACTGTCAAAGAGGTAAACATGTATTTATGGTGAAACTTTTTTGAATTTTGAGAGGAAATCAATGTTTTAATAGCGGGCATGTTCCGTGCGCTTTGTCCGTCCGGGCTCTTGTAGAAGTAAAGACGTCATCTAATGTGGCTTTCCCCTGAAAAGAGGACCCGCGCCTATGTATTTTAAAACTGATTTTTAAAGTCGCATTTTACAATATCGCCAATATTTTGTACTTATTGTGCCTTACATTATTAATATTACATAATATTTTAATGGCTATTTTCACGGATGTACTGCAAAAAATACACACTGTCACTTTAATGAAGGTGCAGTCGGAAAAAACATTTTAAAGTCTTAGCGGGCGTGTTCCGTGCGCTTTGTCCGTCCGGGCTCTTGTAGAAGTAAAGACGTCATCTAATATGGCTTACCCCTGAAAAGGTAAGTGCCTATGTATTTTAAAACAGATTTTTAAAGTCATTTTTTACAATATCGCCAATATTTCTGCAATTATTGTGCTTTACGTAAATATTATCACGTAATATTTGAATGGCTATTTTCAAAGATGTACTGCAAAAACTACATACTGTCACTTTAAATAAGGTGGAGAAAATATCTGTTTAAAAAAAAAACTGGCTATGTGTTTACATGGTCTGTCTTCTGTAAATGTTCACTAAAATTACTAAAATTACCTCTGCTGTTTGTGGGGGTTATGGACCAAGGTCCCTGGCAAATAGCTAAAGTCTGAATACTTTAGGTGCCCTCTTAAAACACTTATACCTGCCAATTTTAATAGCTCAAAGACTAAATATATCAAAATATGCATTCATACACACAGTGAAGAGCATCTTTGCACTATCACAGTGGCTCATATCTACAGTGTTCCTTATTTCCACCAATTAGCCCCAATAAAAATAAATGGTGCTCCTTGATTGGCTGCTTTGCAAAACAAGGAATAGCATTTCAAGTAGCTTTGGAGTTAAGTACTGCAGCTTCCTAAGTTGCATTTTTTAATTGTCTTTTTTGATATGCTCTACAAGCACTAAACCTCAAGATGAGGCCCACTGTATACAACCATGTGCTCTGGTGGTTCCAGAAGTCATACTGTATACCTACTCTTTATATAATGATCCCAGCACAGAGTTAATTTGGCAGTGCAATGTCCTGGGTGTGTTAGCAAAATGATTTAAAAAAATTAATTACCTCATTAGAAAAAAAAGTAAGGTCAGATGGGGATTTCTTCATGTCAGTACAATTAGGATCAGTTGGCTTTTAGATATCTCATGAGCTAGCAGAACTTTTTGATTAAAAACAGGTTTTATCTTTATATATTGCTTTAAAAACTTTCAATTAATGCAAATCAGTTATACCATGAAAAGAGAGAGAGAGAGAGAGAGAGCATTGAGATATTTAGGGGTTAATGGGGCTGTTTGTTACATAAGTTTACCACATTACATAATGACAACCTTAAAGGTGATCGCCAACATCGTCTAACCCTATAGAGCAATATCAAAGTTTCATATAAAATGATTATTAATATATTTCAGTGTCGAAGTATTAGAATTTTCATCCCAAATATTTGAAGTTCTCAAATGAGATGATTTCAGATATTTTAAGTTCAGTTTGTAAGGTTCGTGACACCTTGTATTGATAGACTGAAGGCAATCACATATACTGTAAGTACTGCATAATCAAGCAACTCGAAACTCAGTTAGGCAACATGATATTAGCTAAGTAATCTCTGATAATTTGTGTGCAAGTAAAATACTGTGAATTTGTTAAAATACGTGGGATCACAAGTGTTAAATTCCTTAGATGGATCAATAAAAAGCATAACAAATGGAGCTTTTAGAATCCAGTGCTTCAACATCATTTAGGTTAGCTGCAAACAGGGGTCACGCTTTCTCATCACTGCTTAGTTACATCTGTCATTTTTAAACATCCAGCTTGTGTCTCTGTTTTTTACATGGACATCAGTATTAAATAAACATGACTGTTGGATGCAGAACAGAGATCCGGTAAATTATTCACAAGAAACAGAATCTACAATTTCAAACTGACATGTGAGAGTGCTTATAGTCTATCTCTCCTTACCTCTTTACTTCTGTTTTTCTCTCTAATGCTCTCCTCCTCTCTATGCTGCTCTGTTTCTTTTTCTCTGCCCACACTGTCTTTGGAGTACCTGCCAATTTCTCCATGTTATTTCCCATTGTGAGGGATAAAGAGAGAAGAGACGAACAGAGGGAGGGATGGACAGATGAAGGGAGATTTGGGAAGAGAAAGATGGTGCAAAGGGAATAAAAAGGTGACCGAGAGGGTAGTGAAGGGAGGAGAAGGCAGTGAGCATGTAGAGAATTGGATATTTCAAGGAAATTAAAAATTGTAAAATAAATATTAACAAAGTCAATATATTCAAAATGTTAGCATGTTGTTTTTTTTTTTTTTACCTGCCATATGTGGCTCCACGCAGTCTGGAAGGATTCTTTCCAGCTAGCGCTAGATGGAGATAAGAGTGAGTGAATGGTGGGTATCGCTGCTATATCCTTGCCACTCTTTTGCATGTGGTTGTCAGGTTTTCAGATCAATTTTTATCTGAATTTACCTTAGGCTAAAATTATCTGACATAGGGGTGTGCAAGTCCAGTTCTGTAGAGTTCATATCTAGCAGGTTTTAGATACTGTACATCCTTTCTCAAACACATCCAATCACCATGTCATTCAGCTCTACAGAGGGCTTGGTAATGAGAAGGGTCGCATCTAAAAGTTGCAGAACAGTGACTCTCCGGGGCTGGATTTTAAAGCTGATTGCTAGTTTTGCTTATGTTTACCTATGGTTTTGCATAAATAATCCAAATTTTAATCACAATAAAATGCGTTTTATTAATGAATGGTAGTGGAATGAATAATGTGTCGCTCTTACCGCATCAATTTGTCATGGAGAAATTTAAATCTTCGTCCCTATTTCAGTTCAATGAGAGATTGAAATAGAATTCTGTCCAAAGATTTTTCGTTTAAGGAGAGCCAAAGCATGATGCTGCCACCACTTTGCTTTAATGTGTTATAGTAAAGATTCACAGAGAAATTGGTAGGTGATGGAATCGGACCATTTTCTGCTGGTTAGGAATTCATTGGTGACAGTTAAAACCCAAACATTATTTCTGTTTTTCTTATCAAAGAATCCACCATGCTCAGAAAACATAGATAGAAAGATACATTAGATAGATAGATAGATAGATAGATAGACGAGGTAGGTAGATGGGGAGTGTCCCACTCATGCCTTCTATTCAGTCAAAGTAGCTTGTAAAACCAGATTAAAACCAGACAGACTTTGACTTTAAGGAGCCAACACCAAAATTCACCAAGACTGTACTCAAAAATGTAGTAATTATGTACACAGCATGGACAAATGTTAGACTGGCTTCAAAAACATCTGTGAGTCCCTTAAGGGGATGAAATCCCATAACGAGGGTATCGAAGACCTAATGTTGGGTTCAAGTACTTCTATCCATGTCATTAGGAAATATGCACTACAAAAAACCCCTTTCAAAAACAGAAAGCGTGTTAAAAGGAAATTCAATGCTGAAAGTACAAAATGGGAAAAGACTTGTTATACAACTGTACAGCTGCTAAGTGGCTATGCAACCGAGGCGGAGAAAATCAAACGGCTTTGGATCAAAAGACAAAATATAATTTTTCCCCTGTCTCCGATTACTGTGTGTGTATGTGTGTGTGTGAGTGAGAGAGTCAGTCAGCCTATCCACACATAGGAAACAGTGTGGGCTGCAAACACTCCAGGCAATTCCGCTTTTTTCAAACGTGTGTGCGTACGTGTGTGTAAGGCTGTGTTGGAGTGGAGTGTAAGGGAGAGAAGAATTGCGATTGTGGGTGTTTTTGCAGTGTTTTGTGAGCGTGTATGTGCATCTGAGAGAGTGTGTCTGTTGTGATAACAGTGTTGGTGTGTGCTGAGGGGGCGCAAACAGGTCTTTTCTAAATGAGGGGGAGACTAAGAGATCAGAGGAGTATTCGACACAGAAACGATCTCTGGTGCCTCCAACATTCACTATTTCCCTGACTTTTTTTCTTTCATTTATATCATTGCTCTTTCTTTGCTTCTTGCCCACTTAAACATGTATCTCTGTGATTAAGATGCAGACTATTCTGTTTTCAACCTTATTTAAACAGTAATTTGGTTTAAGTAATATACGTATAGCTCCATTGGTGCATTCACACCGCACACTTTGTTTCCGTCAAGCAACGCTCACAACGCATCTAGTTTGACATATATACATTTTTAAGCTAAAGCTTGCAAAAGCTTGCAAAGTGCGTGGGCGGGGCTTTCTCTGGCGGATGTTCAGAAACACTAGCAGGTCATGATTGGCTAGTCAACATTGACGTTTGGCGACATCACTACGTGATACACTCTTATTTCTTGGCGCACTGTGTCAAGTACTTAACGTGCATGAAAAGTTTAGCTAGATGAACTTGTGCGTTGGTTGCGTTGGCTGCTTTACCGCTTGAAATGCAGGTAATGCTTGAAACATTGACACAGCCAACACACACAAAGCGCCACAGAGACTCTGATTAACCTCTGAAGAACTCAACTATAGACTTTTCATGTAACATTGCCGCACTTGACGCTGACGTTTGGGGCGGTGTGAATGCACCATAATTATGTGGTCAAGCAATTTAGCACTAGTTATGTTTAAGTTCTAAGGAAACCTGTTAATTAATCATATCTTTTTCCCATCTGAAAGAGGTCTGTGCCGTCAAATAGAAATTGTTTCAGTTAATCTCTTTTCATAACAAACTTGTATATGTTACAGAAAATAATTAAAGTTTGTTTTATATTATTAGAAAGAAAACTCACAAAGCATGCATGAAACATTTTTGTTAATATAATCAGTTTAAACCAAATATAAATACAATGTACAAAATGACAAAATATTTTTTCGTTAATCGTCTGACAGACGGTGTAGATTTTCAGTCATCTAGGACATGATAATCTTGAGAGTTCAAATGAAGGCAACTTGACTTTTCTTAATGTCTTGAAAATGTTTGACTCTCATCCAATTGGCTTCTATAGTTCTGAAAAAACTGGTTTGGTGTATCAGTCTAAAATTAGTGTTGTTAATGGTCCAATGTCATGCAAAATCAACTTTTTAGAGCTTTCAATTATGTTCTAATGCAGTTTTCTTACAAGATAGCCCACAACAGTGATTTTTGGCTTGATTTCACACATTTCTCAGTAATCCTCCTGAATCCTGCTCTCTGAGCAGCTGCACCGCCTTTTGGACAGTGTTCACATAGTGACATATTTTACTTCACCATGTTAACACTGGGAAGTGCCAGAGGTTTCTGCACCGCCCCTGCAGAGGAAACAAACACGGCCCCTTTCTCACATTTTTTGTATTTTACTTTCTAAAATGTGTCAGCGAAAATGCCTGTTAGGCTGCGAGGATTACAGGACTTTATTCAACATTCCTAAAGCACAACACAGTCGGCAGAAATGCCTTGAATTTCTCTGTGGAATCTGGCATTAAACCAACTACAGCAGGTTTTTACATGACCATCAATTCACCAAACATTGGCCAGAACCAAAGCAGACTGTCGGAGAGATGAACTCTTGCAGCTGGATCAATTTCAACAATAAAGACGCCTGATGGAGCGGCCAGAGCAGTAAGTAACCTCTTGCTACATGCTATTGCTAATGTGTGTTCATGGTCATTTATGAAGCTGCTTTTGTGAACTCATAACAGCATTGTGAGGTTTCTTTATTGATATTTAAATGGGTGCAAACAACACCCAGGCTTTTATAATATCCACCCGGGTTTCAACCTCATTCCCAGAAGCGAGAACGTTTTAAAACTACAAACGGGGCTGCAATGATCTGCTTGCTTCAGCACTCAGTCATTGGAGTCGGCTGCTATGGTTGGGCTCCGTCTACACTCTGCTATTGTTAAGAAGCTGATAGCTTTAGCTGCTGAAATCAGGTGTACTGACCCGGTGTTCACACAAAAATAAACCAAATGTCTGAGTCGTTTTAATTACTGAAATATTGCTATAAAGTAGCTTATACATTTGTTGCCTATGCTGTTTTGCTGCAGTCAGACCGGGGTTCGTGTAATGTAATGGGCGGCACTTTCGGGGGGAGACGAGATTATAGAGAAACCGACTACTTAGTTCTGGGTCGAAGAATACATTAAACACATTAATACTATATAGCGCCAACTGTAACATTTGATCATATCTGTGCCTATCCGAGACATTGAAAAATGTAAAATAGCATGACATAGGCTATCATTGTTCCTAATGAGGCTCTCAAGGTTGTGTAAGCACTAAGCAACCTTGGTAAGGTAAGTGTCGTTAATGGTGAATCGACCCTAACACGTAAATCTACGCTGTTTTGGTCAAATGCCTCAAGGTGCAAGTTTATGTGGAACTTCCTAGGTTGAAAACTCAAGGCTGCTTTATGTGTTGGAACATGATACCACCTCCTCTTCTCAAAGTTGGCTTCCTTAAAAACATTATCCCATATATGGCAGGAGTTTCTGAGAAACTATAAAGGATATTTTCTAAACACAATATACTTGTTTATTTTAAACCTGGTAACACTTTCAGGCAGATAGTTGTTCATCCTAAGGACAAAGCACCTAAATACAAGCTCGGTGGCGTGGTACTTGCAGTCCAGTGCAGTGAGGAATAGTAAGAGCAGTACATTGGAGAGACTAAACAGCAATTACACCAAAGGATGGATCAACAAAGAAGAACAACCTCATCAGGCCAAGATTCAGTGGTCCATTTACATCTCAAGGACAAAGGTCATGCTCTTGAAGACAATACTATACAAATTTTAAATAGGGATGACAGATGGTTGGAGAGAGGGATAAAAGAAGCCATGTATGAAACTAACCTTGAACAGAGGAGGAGACCTCTGGTTCCCCCTTTCAAAAAACATATAAAGCAGATTTCAGTTGTCTACGCATAGTTACATATTAGGGTTGTGTTACCATTAAAAATGCTGACCTTCCCAAGATTGCTAAGTACTTTGGGCTTACATAACCTTGATTGCCTCCTTAGTTTCAAAAATATCCTTATTTGTGAGCCTTAACGACACTAACTTTAGACTTATAAATCAGGTACACCAAAGCAGTTTTTCAGAACTGAAGAAGCCTCTTAGATGAGAGTAGAATCGTCATCCAGATAACAAGAAAATTCTAGTTGCCTTCATTGAAACTCTAAAAATTCTCTGACATCAAATCCGGCTAAGCTGTAATAGTTTCATGTCAGCTGTGCCTTTAAGCAGTTTGGAAAAGCCCAGACGCAAATGGTATGGCTTAGCAATAAATTAATTTACAGCATTTGAGTTGAATAGAGATACACCTCTGTATGTAATTAAAGGTAACACCTCAAACACACTGACATATGTGCTCACAATACTCTTACTGTAGGATCCGTTCAGAAACATAATTCTGAGGATTGTTTTCATGGCCTAAACTGAACTCTTTCATCCGAAATCCTTTAATGCACCACTGGTCCTGCCTCTCTGTTTTACAGTTTTCTTTTTCTTTCTGGAGGTCTACTGCCAGGGGCCAGACTTGGCAATTCACTCTGTATGCAAAGGTTGGTGTTTTAAAATGTCATCTGGACCAGGACAACTGGAAGCAAGAAGCTGGAGGATGAAATTACAAGCAATCCAAACAGGCTGTGATAACAACTGGTCTTGGCCAAAGTTGACTTGTTCCAATGCTGCTAAATTGTACTACAAGCAAATTGGAACACTGTTGTTTCATTTTTTTTTTTTTTGGTAATTCAAACCCCTATAATTCTTCAAGCATTTAAGTAGAAATAAGATCTGCATTATTTCTGGCCAACAGTGTTAGTCTGTTGATCTGCCCCGGCATGCATCAGGGCCCTTTTTCTTACCATAACTGTGGCTCAAAACTAAGCTGTGCCATAGTTGGGATAAATGTAGCAGCAGTGAATGGTAGAAGCTGAAAGTCATATTTCCACACAGAACCAGTGTATGGTTTTAATGATAAAGATTTATTTTCACTAAAGTAATCTAGCTGTTCAAATGCTATTCCATTTAAAATCAAATCGTCAGATCTCAGTTTTCTCAAATGTACTGTGATGAGTCAGAGCTGCAGCTGATTATATGAAAAAGGAATGCTGGCAAAAAGCTGATGGGGGGATAAATGAGGCTAAGTAAACTGCAAACCCTGTTAGAGGCAGCAAAAGACTATATGAAAATATCCACCTTGCAGCAGAATGATCCTAAACATACAGCTAGAGTTACAATGAAACAGTTTATATCAAAAATACAAATATATATTAATGCATCCCTACTGCAGGCCTAAATCTAACTTATAATTTGTGGAAATGCTTTAGAAAATTGATGCTCTAGAGCATAGATGTCAAACTCAAGGCCCGGGGGCCAAATCCGGCCCGCCATAGCACTTTATGTGGCCCTCTAAACTCTTGAAATAAAAACCTTTAAGTTCTACTTGCATGCCCCTAAATACTATTTTATCAGTAAAATCAAATCAGTTTATATGAATTGTCCTTAATCACATCATTGTGAAAATATGTTCAGTATTATTCATTTTTAAGAAGTATCTGTCAAATGCAAAGACATATATTTATTTATTTATATTCTACTGCTTTGTTAAAGATAGTTTTATTAATAATTTCTGCCACAACCGGCCCTTTGAGGACATTCACGATCATGATGTGGCCCAAAAATGGAAATTAGTTTGACACCCCTGATCTAGAGGATCTCCGTTCAGTATGACAGAATTTGAACTATTTAGCAAACAGTAATGGGAAAAATGCAGTCTTGACGTGCAATATTGGTTAAACATATCCTAAATGACTAGATATGTAACTTATGAATACTACACTTTCCAGGGCATTATTTGTAAAGAAAATCTTGATACCTATCCATCCTTCTCATCTCATTTCATGGTTATGCATTACTTTGTTTTCTTCTATCTCAAACACCATGCTACATTACAAGGTTGTAGTTGTACATGAAAAAGGGTTGTTTTTCAGGGCATTATATAACTTATTATAGGTAACTGCTTTTGAATACGTGTCTATCATTATCTAAGTGAGCATGATGAAGAGTGTCACCTGTTCTTATCTCATTCTTTCTCTGCTTCTCTCACTTACCGTCGTCCCACATATCCCGATGAGAAGCAATTAGCTTTCTACTTAATACCCCTGCCACTAAGATTAAAAGAACAGGAGCTATAGGAGTGCCAAAGTACAATGCAATCCAAACAGATGTGAAGCTAATGCACATTTAATAAATTTATAAAAATAAATAAATTATGAGTTTCATAAATCTGAAATTTGGATAATCTTTGCCTAAACACAGTTGAACCCAGGAGTTTATTGATACTGAATAAAAAGAGACACATACATATATTTTACACTGTCTGAAGTTAAATCAGAACAAACTTCTCTCGCTTTAGGTCTGTCAGAATTACAAACATTATGATTATTATTATTTGTTAATTTCCAGAATAATTAGTTAAATAATAAATCAGAGATTATTCATTAATATCTTAAAAATCAGAAGTTCACATTTAGAATGAATAACTATTTCTTTCAGCAATGATGCAAAAGCCAAGATGATGATTTCATGGCTTTTTCAGACACATTTGAGTTGATTGGAGGCACACCTGAAACACGCATCTATTTATTTTTGACCTGATGAGAAAGTCAAAAGAAATCATCCATGATATCAGGAAGACAAATATAGAGAACAATATTGAGAACAACTTCTGTCCAAAAGTATAGACATGAAGGGAATCTCCAACCATCTAACCGCTCAGGTAAGAGAGGGGTTTTGTCTCCCAAATATCAACTTGTTTTGGTCCAAAATGTGCAAATCAGTCCCAGTACGATAGCCAATGACCCTGGAAGATGCTGCTTAACCTGGTAAGACAGTATTATTATCCAAAGTGAAATGTGCCCTGTACCAACATGGTACAACATGTTACATGGATTAAGCTGGATGGCCACTCAGTGAGAAGGAAGCCATTCATCAAACAAAAAGACCCCATTAAAAAGCCAGGTAGCACTTTGCAAACACACACAGGGACACAGATCTAAATATTTGGAGACATTTTCTATTGTCTGATGAAACTGAACTTTTGGCCATAATGGCCATCCTTACATTTGGAGGAATTAAGGGGATCCGTGTAAACCTGAGAACAGCTTTCCAGCTATGAACTTTGGGGTTGACAACATCGTGCTGTGGGGCTGCTCTGCTGCAGGAGGGACCCGCGCACTTCATAAACTAGTACACTGCATGGCCAAAAAAAGAAAGAAAAAAAAGTCACCACCTGAATTTAACTAAGCAGATGGGTACGGGGCCAGGCCCGGAGTGGCTAATCGGTAGCACCTGGACATTTCCCGGTGGGCGGTCTGACATCTGGGCCGCAAGGGTCGATACTATGGCAAGCAGTGTTGTACCAGTGTGCTAAATGTGCAACTAGTCAAAAATGAGTTGCTATTAACACTGTTTATGCATTAGTTTGGCGAAAGTTTAAACTTGTAGGGGAAAATGCTTAACTAGTCCCATTTAGTTGCATATTATTTAGCATAGAAAACATTGGATATAAGGATACAGAGTTTTTACCGAAGCAGCTTGCCATAAAGGGCCGCTTCGCAGCTGCCAGCTGGCATCTTTCATTTTTCTCTCTCTGCGCACCTCAACATTAAACGGTCAGAGCAATCAGTCAGCGGTGTTTGAAAAGTAAAGTAGGTTTGCGCAGAAAGGACTACTATTATACAGAGGAAAGCTGAAACAGACGGCCATACTATTTTTGCTTTTGTGCAAAAAATGAGCACCAAAACAGCTAAGGAGGACAATGGAACAGGTAAGACAACATGTTGAACTTTCCTTGCAAACCACCATTCGAGTTAATTTATCTAGTCAATGTTGTGGCAGCAAACATATGTAATTTTAATAGAAATGATGAATACACTAAAGCTTTACGGAATATTATCTCTTATTGTGGCAGATGCAGCAAATGAGGGAAAGTAGCTGAAGAAGTGTGAACATGAAAACAGTCTACTTGTGGACTGATGACAGTGATATCAGCTCAAAATATAGATTCTGATATTGTTAATGTATGTGTTGTAAATAATAATATAGATGTGAACACATGCTGAAATAACTCCACCTAGTAAATCAGTTATTCATACTGAGTTGGACATTTTATAGAAAATAATACTCTAAATTACAGAACACTGTGCTGCTGTAGCTTTACAATGTAAGGTAATAATTACATTTAATTAAGGATGCAATGGTACCACTTTTCTCAAAATGATACGATACTTGGATCTGAGTACTTGCCGATACAGAGTAGGCCTACCAATGCCAATACTTCTACCACACAAAAAAAAATGCAATAAATTAGAAGACAGGTTTTATTTTCTTTACTGCTTGTTACAACAAGTGATGGGAAATTCAATAAAAATGATAATAAAAATTGACCACAACACTAAAATTTCAAGTGAAAAATAAACACTTTCTCTGAAATTGTTATGGAGTTTCCACATTTTAAGTATGTGTTCATGGTAACTTATAGATTAACTTTAAACACTATGAGTATAATAGAACGGTATAAGCACAGATACCAGTATCGGTATTGGTATATCCCTAATTTGAACGAAAGTAGGTTGTCATATAAAGTGGGCTGGTCAGAGGCATCAAACTCCAGGGCTGAAAATGAGTTCCACTCCGGCCCTGTTGGATAATGACTGCATGGGCGATTATTTCTCAGCTGGCAACAAGTTATTTACTGTAACCCTAACTGGTGCAATGAGTTATTTCTCATTTTATTAACAACTATGTTGAAAGACAGATCTCATGGGTATATGTAATGATAGTGGGGATCTATCATCTTCGAGGAAAAAAAGATCCTGAATGATCACTAATCACTTAAACGTTTAGTGAAATCAAATCAAAGAAAAACAGTAGAACTTAGGGATATGTTTAATGGTAAAAGTAGGAGCATCTCTATACACACAATACAAAGGGAACTCAAAGGATAGTGACTGAACAGCTGTGTAGCTGTAATAAAACCACTAATCCGTGAGGCAAACTGGGAAAAAAAATCTACAACTTGCTAGGGAGCATAAAGATTGGACTCTGGAGCAATGGAAGAAGGTAATGTGGTCAGATGAGTCCAGAATGACCCTGTTCAAGATCGATGGGTGCATCAGAGGAGAGGCAGATGAAGTGATGCTATCATGCCTAGTGCCTATGGTACAAGCCTGTGGGTGTAGTACCATGATATGGGATTGCTGCACAGTTGTTCAGTTCTTCATTGAGCAACAGTATGTGCTCCTAGGACTGACTACCTGAACATACTGAATAACCATCAAAGGATTTTTTTTCTTCTCTGATGGCATTGGCATTTTTCAAGATGATACCAGGATTCATCAGGCACAGATTGTGAAAGAGTTGTTCAGGGAGCATGAGGCTTCATTTTCATAAAAAAGGGTGGCCTTTTAATGTGGGCAGTATAAGGTACACGTGTGCACTAATCATGATGTCAGATCAGCATCTTGATGTGGCACACCTGTGAGGTGGGATGGATTATCTCAGCAAAGCAGAAGTGCTCACTATCACACATTTAGAATGATTTGTGAGCAATGTTTGAGAGAAATGGTAATATTGTGTATCTGGAATGAATTTTAGATCTTTACATCCATCTCATGAAAAATGGGAGCAGAAACCAAGGTGTTGCGTTTATATTTCTGTTGAGTGTGTATATATGCGCTTTACATATATATATATATATATATATATATATATATATATATATATAAATATATATATATGATAGCACTGTACAAACGGAACTGTAACAAAGCTTATTTTTGTATCGTTTTTTAGTACACCACAGTACTCTAAACTGTCACTTGGATGGCAGGTAGTGGAACTCATTATACAATGGATGAAGCTGGTCACTCAAGATTGAAATAATTATGCGCTGTACCTGCCTGGTATACAGCGAAGCTGAGTTCAGAAGTGGTTCCCCAATAAACCTACTGGACCATTTCACAATCTGGTTAATAGAGTTCTGGCTCTTTGAATTTAAGTTCCCTTACCAAGATACCAGAAAAAAGAAGAGTACAGATAAAAAACTAAATAAAAATATGATAATACATACTCTGCGGTGTTTTCTCAATGTAAAATGTACATAATTTCCTTAAAAAGAACATTCGTTAAAACATGCTTTCATCTCAGATTATGAAATTTGGTACATATATCTAATGTCACCACTTTGACAAAAAATATCTCTTCAGACAACGGTTCAAAACACACAAAAAATCAGCCATTTTGGATGAAAACAAGGATTTTCTGTCCTACACACACCTAGTACAAAAATGGTACTCACATCCTCCTTGTTGTTTTTGTATTTCAGTCAACACATATAAACTTCTGGGTGTTCTGTGGCAATTGGAAAAAATCTTGTCAAATGTTTTTTTTTTTTTGCAACTTCGCTAAAAGTAGCTCCAAGTTGGGCAAAGGATGGGTTACTTAAACCTCCTGATGAAAAAATGTAAAAAAACTTACTGTTTAACTTTTGTACTTTTAATGGCACAATTCACACCTCTTTCCACTTAAATCACACAAAGCTTTGCTCCAACAGATGGGGCTAAGGGAATTAGGAAAGCCCTGGACAATCAATCAAACAAAAGACAGAGAGAAACAGATCAGGAGTCAAAGTCTCACTAAGCTGCAAGAGAGTGGTAAGGAAATAGATTTTCTTTTTTAAATGCTTCCCCAGATTAATCAATAGCAGCTTGAATAGAAAGACATTTTATAAAGAAGCTTCTTATCTGTGCAAGTTGAGAGGAGAGGTTTAATAAGCACCCTGACTTACCATTGTAAGTGAAAAATTGCTGTGTATGTGTTTCTGTATATGTGTGTGTAGCAGTGAGGAGGGGAGGAGAAGAAATATTTCCTGTGGCTCTTCATGATAGAATGGTTGTTAAAGCACTAATGCCCCAATAAATTAATTCATTTCCCATTTTCCCAGAAAATGTGTGGTTATTTTTAATTAAGCTTTGTGCTGAGTTGTTAGTTTGTGTCTTTGGGGATACACAGATATTCATAAAAAATATAATTGCATTGTATGTTATCGTATTTTGCATATTTCGCATACAAACATTTAGCATCCCATGGGATGTCTGTATGTTAAACTGGATCTGTGTAGGAAGGTGTCCGCAAAAAAAAAAAAATCAATTGTTTGCATTTAATCTTGAATAGTTATTATCTTTTTGATGCAATGATTAGGGTCTGCTAAGTTTTCAATAGATTTCTCAGTCTTACTGTTTTAATGTGTGATCCAGACTGCACATGTACTCTGTAAGAGCCTGAGAATACATCCAGTGAAGAAATTATTTTCCAAAAAATTGTTTTATTAGAGGAGAAGTGCTTCTGACTTAGGATGGGGGTTTCTTTATACATGTCTTGTGGATCTATTTCTTGATTCTGTTTACTTTAGACCAATGTATACTCTGAACCTGTCTTGCATTTCAGTGATTTCTAATGTGAACTTCTGTCTGATGAGTTTGTTGTTGCTTTTTGAGGTCAACTGAATAGACAGTAAACCCAATACATTGTCACTGGAAGTACTTTTTACTTTCTTCTAGGATATATTTAGTCGTTAACTACTGTATGTGTTTAATATATTGAAAACATACATAGAAAAGTATTTTCCTTTCTTAAAATTTGTGTGTTATGTAATAATGATATTTAGTTGTATTTTTTCCAATTTTAGTCTGTAAAATAGCAGAATTTCCCTATAGCTTTATATTTTTTTCTGTCTGATAACATAATAAAAAAATATAGATCAAATGTCACTCAATACTCAAGTAGCCTATTTACTACATACTTTTTTCAATCTTACTTGAGACATTTTTTAGACGGCTAGCTTTTACTTGAATAAAAATAGGTTGAAGTAGTGCTGATCTAACTTAAGTTGAAGTTTTGGGTACTCTACCCACTTCTGAGTATACACAATTTGTTCAACAGCAAACCACATTTTTTTGAACACGTCCAAAAAAAAAATTGTAGGCATGAACCTTGCGATATACCTTACAAGTGCTTCTCCTGTCACAATAATGACCCCATAATAAAATGAATTAATTTCATGACATGCGACAAAGAAGATTTTCCTGAACTGATGAAAAGTGATGTTTTTCAGCTTGTTGGTCTGACCTATTCTCTGAACAATTCAGGTAATAATCATTTTACCACTTGCAAGCGTACAGAGCATAGAAACGTTATTACAACAAAGGTCAAGTAGTTATTTAGCACGCTGTGACAATGCAGAAGTTTTTCCTTGTTTTTTTTTCTGGCAGGACTTGACTTTTCATTAATACGGATGGTATATTGTCTTCCATCCATAATATGAAAGGAAGGCAAACTGTGTGGCAGCAGAATCCATTCATAGCACTGTGCACCAGCCAGTTTGTTTAATCTCCTCAAAAGATACATTTTAATTGATTTATAGGGTTTAGGTACCAGAGCACTGTTGAACTCACTATTATTATTATTAAGGATCTTTTTAGAATTTGTAGTGGTCTTACTTATGTTTTCGAATATAACCACTGCGAAAGAATAGGAGCTTTTTCAGAGCTGTAAAGAGCTGGACTTTCCTGTTTACAAGAGGTCTGTGTTTGTAAGCAGTGGCGGCTGGTGTAATTTTCTCCGGGGGGGGGGGGGGGCTATGACAATGATGGTAAGATATTAGGGTTGTCAAACGATTACATTTTTTTAACCTAATTAATTACTGGATTATTTTCTGCACTGCGTGACGGACGTCTGTAATGTTGGTTTGATATCAGCCGCATGGTTGGAGGGGGGGGGGGCGATATGTAAACCCCGTCCCCTCAGGGCGCCGCTCTCTCCTGACCCCCAAATCATCCTATCTTTTGTATTGAAGAGGAGTTACTGCGCATGTACAACGTTTAACGATTGTAAAAATAGGTCCTCAATCAGACGACACCGATGAGCATAACAACTACACTCACCATAAACTATAAAAATATTTATCTTGCGCATCTGAAAGAAAACACACAAAGATTGTGAAATATTTTTATGTTATTATAAAAATTATTCTCGACATTTTACTCAGGTAACATGGCAAGTTGTTAGTGGTGGGGCAGCGCCAGTTGGATATAGTGTCAAGTTCTCTGAAATGCCTTTTTTGAGACAGCATATGATAGAGAAGTGAGCAATAATTTCAGGGCAGCTCTGGTAGACATTCCTGCAGTCAGCATGCCAATTGCCCGCTCCCTCAGAAGTTGTGACATCTGCGGTATTATGCTGTGTGATGAAACTGCACATTTCAGAAGGTCCTTTTATTGTGGTCAGACTAAGGTACACCTGTGCAACATTCATGCTGTCTAATCAGTGCTTTGATATGCCACACCTGTAATGTGAGATGGATTATCTTGGCCAAGGAAAAGTGCCCACTAACAAATATTTGGACAGATTTGGGAACAGTATTTGAGAATAATGGGTCTTTTGTGTATTTAGAAACTGTTTCAGACCTTTGGGTTTAGTTAATGAAAAATGGGAGTAAAAAGTGTTCCATGTATATTTTGCTCAGTACGTTCATTTCACTACCCAACCAACTATCCGGTAAATAGAAGATACTTACCTGCACACTTGTTCAGGAAGTGATTGCTGCAAGTCAATGACTCAATGCAAATAAGGCATCTTCCTTAGTATTTTTTGACTAATTTAAATGATAAACTGAACTTGATTAGGAATTTGTATCTTTGATTGATTTGAACAGAAAAAAATCTGTATATACAGTAAATAGATTATTTTGTAAAGTACCTTGAGGCATAATTTGTTACTAATTGGCACTATGTAAAAACTAAACATATAACTGTAAAATTAGCCTATTTATGACCATAAAGTCCTAATATAGGTGGAAATACAAACCTGTGTGTAAAATCTGAATGTTTTTTTTGTGACATTGCAAGATTTTTCAGTGGAATTATTTTACTTCACATCAAGTACACATGTAGATGAGTGAAGTAAGGGTGCTATCGTCGGGATGAATTGGAGCAGACATTAAGTTCCCGCATGATTTTTTGCTTAAAAATGTACTGTCAGTGAAGACTGCAGTATGGATAGGTCGTTGCATGAAGACTAACATGTTTCATGGAACGTCACTTTGAAGATTTTTCTTAACTTCAAGTCATTTAAAGTTTTAAAGTGACTTTGCCATCTTTTAGTTAAGGTCACATGCTTTGTCTATCATCAAATTCTAATTCAGGTCAATCTTAATCCCTTATGGAACCCCAAAGTGAAGAAAAAAAAAAGTCTATATGGATTTGTCTTTAATCTGATGATGGCTCTGGACTTCAGCCACTGTAGCATTTCACTGCTTCAAAGTGACAGGCAGAAAAGATGTTAGATGCAGGTTCCGAGAGTATTTTTCACACTAACAGTTTATGTTGGAAACTCAGGAAGCAAGCATAGATTATTTCTAGATGTCTAAACATATGAAATTGATTGATTATTATTGGTATAATAAACAGCTTCTTCTAGTAGGTTGTCATCAGTCCTATCCATAATTTTTTTGGCCTTAACAGTGATTTAAAAATAAAATATAAACATGTTTTCTATTGGTTTTGTCTAACATTCTAATTTTCTGAGGAACTTGAGTTGGTTTCTTTTTATAGACAGTAAGCAATAATCATAAGAATGTATTAATCTGCATATTACAATGTTTAATCTTTAAATTACCTAAAAAAAACACATTTTTGAGATGCACATGTTGTTTTGACACAAAGTATCATTACACCAAAGTACAATATGACATAACCGAGAAACCGTTTTAGCTACTTTGGGAATATAAACCTGGCAGGAAAAAAAAAAAAGAACCTCTGAATGAAGCAAAGCGTTTGTTACTGAATATGGATCAAACTTAAATAAATTAACTCAACGATACCACTTTTTGCAAACCGACGATACCGATAATTGGATTTGAGTACTCGTCAATACCGAGTACCAATACGGATACTTCTACCGCACAAAAAATGGAGTGATTTGGAAGATGGTTTTTTATTTATTTCTCTGCTTGTTATAACAAATGATGGTGACTTAGATAAAAAATATTTTTTTTTAATAAAAATGACCAAAAAACTAAAAGTTCAATTAAAAATAAAAACAGTCGGTCAAATTATAGCAGATTTTCCACATTTCAAGTATTGGTTCATGGTATTGGTTAATTTTAACCAAAACTGATATAGTAAATAAGAACGGTATCGGCCCTGATACCAGTGCATCCCTACTTAAATATGTGAAAGCTGAATGTTAGAGTAAGCAAAATTTGTTTAAAGAAGGTGAGATTGTATTATTTTTTTACTAAAAGGGGCCACCCAAGCTATAATTGTTTTCATCCTTTCTCTGCTTCACTATGAAATAGATACACGTAGCGATCCATCACCTCCCAGTTAAGCGCTGCCTTTTGAGGTATGTTTAAGGTCAGACAGGGAGGCTTAATAAATATGAAGAGGAAGAAAACTAGAAAATGGATGATGAGGCAAAGAGAGCTAAAAGAGCAAGTCACCCTGGTGGACAGCTGAGCAAGCAGCGAAAAGAAAAGCCTCGCTGAGAGAAAGCGAGAGAGAGAGAGAGTGGGGGTATGAACTGAATGTGGAAGCATATGTGTGGAAGAGAAAGCGGTGTACCTGAAGATGCTGACGGTGTAATAAAACTCCAGTTGATGGGTAAGTGGATTTCTGCACTTGACTATTCAGTAGAACAGGGTTCACACTGCAAAAAAAGTGACAAACCGCTGTGGGGCATCTCAGCCTTAAATAAGAGGAATGTTGCAAATCAGCACAATAAAAGACATGATTTTGCGTTCACTTTGAAACAATAAACAATTCCAAATAAAAGCTCCCGTCTCAGTTTTAAATTTTTTTTTTTCAAATAACTGAAAGAGCACAAGCAAAGCTGGAATATGAATTCCTGTAACGTGTACTTTCAGCACTAAATGGTGCATGGGTTCATCTCAAATTCCTCAACCTTCATATATGAGCTGGTTATGGGTGATAAAGAAAATATGTGCAGAAATACTTCCACAGTCTGTCAGAAGTACAGAAACAAGCTTTAGAGTAGAGGTGTCCAACTTAAAGGTTGGATATGGAACATGAGCACGATAGTGACACCTAGTTTATCTAGGTTGTAGTTACAACAATAAAAACATCATTCCAGCTGTTTGGTTGCCTGGTTCATGGCCGTTACGCCCTGCGACTAGCCTGAACCATGTCCAGTGAGGAATGTGTTTTAGGTAAGGATTAAACAACGAGGAGCCGTGCAGAGACGGAGTCAAGAACACCCCGACGCGCAGCGGAGTGATGTTACTCCGCGGGCAGGAGCTAACCTGAAGCTAGTAGCTCAATTTCTTATGGTTACTATGGAAACAGCTGTACTGGAGCGCTTAAGTGCAGGGATGTAGGTCCTAGATCTGAAAATAATGACTAGTGCCTTAAAAGAAATGCAAAGCTCATATTTTATTACACACTCAAAACAGTAAACATTTAAGTCAGTCTACGATCAGCTCAACGGCTTGTCACTTAACGTTTATTCAGCTGTTGCGTGTTGCTATGGCGGAGTGATAGTCCAGTGATTTAACTACCGGACTACTACGAAAATAATGCACGCTTGTCAGCACCCACCAGCCAATCAGAATCGAGTATCCACCCAAACCATGGTATAAGGGAGTTTAACTGGATAGTGTAGAATTAAATTATTTTAAAAAGATAATTCAGTGCATGTTCAAAACAGAGACAAATGGAGCCAATTTCCAGTTCTCACTTTTATTTTAAACAGATTAACAAATTGCAGTTTACAGAGAAACATGCCCATTTTCTCTGGACCAGATAAAGAGATGTGACAATGAATGGTTTTCATGGCATAACTTTTATAGACACCAAAAACTTTCCCAGGATCTAGGCGTTTCTTCTCCCTCGTTCTCTGCTCCAATCAGAACGTTTTTAAACAGTGTCTTGACAATGACTGGTTGTCAAGAATTATGCAGTCATAAGAGGGACGTGTCCTCCTCCTTGGTCAAAAGTTCATTCTGAGTTTTATGGTTTTATGGTCTTATGGTCCCGGTTCCTCCCTACTTTCTAATCTACAGACATCCTGGTTTTGCAGCCTGCAATAAAACTCTTTGTCTCAGAGGTCCTCAAAGGTCACACATACTCCCAACATTTATCCAAGGCCTTTGCTGCTCCTTAAAAGGTGCCCAATTAAAATACTGGTTTAAGGATGTGTTTCACAACCATGCATAATATAAAACAGACTTTTACCTTCTGAATGCTTACTAAAGATATAAAATAGCCCCGAAAACGTAAAATACAACAATAGTGAATGTTAGCAAAGTTAGCAAGTGAGTTAGCTTACTGATCCAAGAAGAAAGTCACCATTTCCATGTATGTTTTATAATGTGGAAATATTTTATGTGAGTCCGTCTAGTATAGGCTTCACCTAAAACTACTCTAGTTTCTGTTTTTCTGCCGTCACTCTGTGCTGAGATGGAAAAAAATATCTCTTTGTCTCTGAAGTGGCTGCTTGACTTGCTGACTCTTTCGTCCTAATGTAAGTCGAGCTGCACATACCATGTAGTTGGATCATAGAGACCATGTCAGTCCACCCGCAAGCCATTGTATGTCATAGGTATTGGATACATCAGACAAACAGAAGTCAATATTTGATACAGAAATATTTGTTTGCAATTACAGAGATCAGAGGTTTTCTGTAGTTCTTCACCAGGTTTGCACAAACTGCAGAAGGAATTTTGGCCCACCCCTCCTTAAGTTAGGTTTATGCTTGACACATGTACATTCTGCACGGAAATGAGACGTGCGGAACCGGTCGAGACGCCTTCTAGTTTGTCTTCCGGCTTGTCCCTGCTGAGAACCAATATTCTTGAGGACTGTAGGGGCGGCATAGGGCTCTACAGCATGCGTACAACAATACACCATAGTAGAAGTAGTAATCACTGTTGTTTGGATGGCGACACCTGTGAGCTTAAACAAAGCAGAACTTTTATGTTGTTTACTTAGGAAAAAAGACAAAAAAGGAGACTGTCCACTCGTCCGTTAAAACACAGTTGATCACAGTGATCTCTATCGGCTGAATCCTAAAGATGTCTGTATTTACGAACCTCCGGCAATAGGAGCTCTTGCCACTCCTCCATTTTTTTCCGCGTGGGACCATTTTTTCCTTGCGTACTGATGGCAGCACAAGCAGTGTCTCCAATTACGCATGGCCACACAAGTTTCTAATAAGATGATAGGAGCACCCTTTATACTGTATAAGATCTGGCCCAGCTGTGTACTGAGGGACATTTTATTGTATTCAGTTTGATATCAAACAATTTTTTCCTTTATTTCCAACAGGAACATCTCCACTGTCCCGACAGCATTTACTGCCTCTGTCACTT